>CM057096.1:28184670-28409670 GCA_029959045.1 Taenioides sp. WSHXM2023
TTCCAACAGGTTTATACTGACTATGATGGCATAAGAGATCCATATTTGAATCATTGGAGGGTCCGTCACCTGCTTGTCTTCATGGAGATGCTATTGCTTTGTCCAGAATGTTCCACAGTAGAGATTTTAAACCTATCTATCTGAAGGGAGACATCTATAGGCTACTTTACAGGTCAGATCTGTGGAGAGGCAACCCTATTCACAGAGAGAATTATTGTGTTTTTGAGCAATAGAAACACCCGTAATGAATAAATGCTACATAGATGTGTTTAATGTCATACCATGGAACATTTCAGGTAAAGCAATAATGTTTCCATGGAGAAAAGCATTTGATGGACCATCCACCAGAAAAGTTACACAATTCACCTTTAATACAATATTTTAGTGTAAAAATGTCACTTCTGAATAAAAAAAAAAAAAAAAACACACAAAATGGTTATTTCTATACGTTTATGATAACACTACAAGTCATTTATTGCTTAGCTAGTTTTTAGACTCTGGGGGTGAAAAATAAACTATGGGGGGCCACCATAGCCTCCTCTGTTAATGGGAAACACTGTATTTCAAAGACATTCTAGACCATTATAATGTAAACACAACCTATTAGCTAATTAGACCTCTACAAAACTTGTTCTGAAATGGCCTAGAATTCCTGTATTAGTTTAAGCGATTCATATTTCAATTTTCTCTCAAAGATTCATGCTCCAAGGTGTGTTTAAAGTCGTTTTACCAATGTTATTCCCTCAATAAAAACATGCCTGAAGAGACTAAGTCACCCACGCATGTTTGAGTAACGGTTAGCAGACAGCAGATGATACAAAACTGTATACTACAACTTCACAAACCTGATGTGATGTGCGGTAGTTTCAATAGCAGAATGCACGCCGATAATATAATGTGTAATGTGATGACGCTCTGAAGGGGAGTGACATAACGCAGAGAGCAAAGGGAGGGGAGACTCTGTGCTGAAAACAGAACTTATTCAACATTTTTTTTTGGCAAATATAGCATTTTCAAAACAATAACAAAACAATGTTAACAATTAATACTATATTGTAAGTATAATACCCCCTTTTAAATGTGCACTGTGAACTGAATTCTGATTTAGACTTAGACAAACTTTATTGATCCACAAGGGAAATTATTTGGATACAGTAGCTCAAACATCACAATATAATATAATAACAGAGTAACAAAAATAGATGGTATAGCAAAAAGAGCAAGAGACAGGTGTCAAATGAGACATAATTATAAAAATGTATATGTACAAGTCGAAATAAAATAGAAATATAAGTAATAAAGTAATAAACTATATAGTCACAGCTATGTACAAGAGATAAGAACGACAGTGCAAATACTCTGCTGATTGACAGGGCATGAGGTTATCCGTTACTTGGGATTAACTTGTAGTACAGTTGTAGGGAGTATTATCTGTTACATAAGGGTGAGTTGTTGTACAACTGTATGGCGTATGGTATGAATGTAGTCCTGAATCTCTCACTGTTTGAGCGGAGCTGTAGGAGCCATTGGAGAATGAGCTCCTCTGTCCCTCTATAGTCTGGTCTGGTGCAAAACACAAACTGCTACAATTGCAATAACAAAACTCATAAAACAATTCATTCATTTCCATAAGTATGCAGCCCTGGTATGAAAAGGCAGAATCCAATTTGATTTGCAAAAAAAAAATTAATTAAAAAAAAAAAAAAAATCACCAAGATGGTTGAAATAAACTACAAAAAAACTACAAAAAAAAAAAAACAAAAAAAAACAGGATTTCATAACATGTTTATAGAGGCCTAGTTCATATTTTATTATTTTATGCCTCAGTACGCACAAGTTGTCCTGATTGGGAATCCATTGTGTTTTCTGTAGTTAGAGAAAGGATTAGCTCAATAGCTGTCATCCAAATCAGTCATTTACTCAAATCTTCTCTGTGTTTGTACAACGCCTCACAATAACACTTCAAAACGAACAACAGTTATGCCATCACACACATCTACTTTTACGACTCTGCAAAGTACGTGAAGAGATAACAGTCAGACTTAAGTGCTCATATACACTTAGACAGTAGGCAAAAGATAAGCTTTTCCTCACTTCATTACACCTTTTATAGTAGGTACGGTTCTCTAAAACAAACGTGCCAAGATAGTCAGCCTTGTATTAAGCAGCAGTAAATCAAGCTTGATTGCTTTTTTGTTCAATATTTTTTCATTCCATTTTGTCTCTATTCAAAGATAAAGATGTCTCTCAATATGAATTTCAAACAGCTGTCAATGTCATTTAACACATCCATAAAATACTCTAAAATGTTCACCCCAATTAAAGAACTTGGCCCCCCCTCCCCATAGCTCCTCCAACGAAAATTGTGTCTGGTGCCGCCCCTGTTCATAGACAAAGAGAGGATATCGATGGGACAGATATCGACAAAGGTGATATCCAATACCAGTATCGCATCAGTGCATCTCTATTTAAACACCAAAAATTGACAAATTTCTTCCTCCAGAGTCTGAATTCTGCTCCAGACCACATGCTCTTACTGACAAAGCAAAGGCAGTAGATGTCTTTATTAAAAAACCCAAGCTGAACTTTGAAACAATTGGATCTTGACTTGATTAAAATTTGATGAATTGCCCAGCCATATCTGAAGGAAATATTTGGTGGTGCCAAAGTCAATTACAATTTAAATCATCACAGGATAAAAATATTTCAGCTATTCACTACTTAAGCTTCTTAACCCTGTCATTTGGGTGCAGCTTATTTTCATGGCATTACCACATACCAGAAATGTAGGACCGTTTACTTTTAAAAGAGTAAAATGGCATTGTTACATATTTTACAAATTGAAGTGAATGGATTAATTGCATGTTCAATTGATTTTAATGAATTTGAAATTGCAATTTGAGTTGGCACAATTATCAAATTACTAATTGTTTTACAGACAGATTTGAGCACCTGTGCTTTAGAACTCTACAAACATGTTCTTGACATTCATGAAATTCTTGTATTTATCAGTTCATATTTCTGTCTCCTCTAAATGTTAATGCTTCTGTTTACAATGTGCACTCTGATCAAGACTCCTACTATGTTAAGGTCCTATATTATGCCAAATTGACTTGTCAGCTTTAAGCCATGTTGGAATGTTGTTCCCTCCTCAAAGACATACCTGTGGAGTTGTGTTTTGTTTCAGTCACACGTTTGAGTAATCCTCCCAGTGCTCTGTTCCACCTTATGAGGTCATGGAGCAGTAGTTTTCATGTTAACAGCTACATTTTACCTTTTGTTCAGTAGAGATTGGCAATTCCAGGGATGAAATTATGCAAATGATTCAAGTTAATGTGTATGGAGTTTAAAAACACAGTGGAGCGCTTTCTGTATTATCACATGACATCACTAGGTGGAACAGAGTTTTCTGTTTGTAGGGTTTGTGTGTTAAACACAAATGAATGAAACAAAACACAGCTCCAGGTATGTTTGTGATGAGGAAACAACATTATAACATAAATCAAAAAATAACACAATATGGGCCCTTTAATGCCCCTGTTGTGCACTTTGAACGGACTCCTACTTTAAAAAAAAATAATAATAATAATTATATGTATTTTTTAATGCAGCTCTATCTTACAATACAATATGCTGTTGATACTTGCATCTTATTTTTGCCGTACTATATTGCTGAAAAAATTATAGACGATAAAAGATAATACTAAAACTAATCTGCTACTGACACATTAACGCAAGAGCAGATTTATACCACTAAAACAATTCTAAATCTACAATATTGTAAAATAAAAAAAAAACATGAGACGCAATAAAAAAAAAAAGCAGAAATAGTCTGGCTCCATAATGAGTAATAGAAGTGACTAAGTGAACCTTCTACAGGCCAAAATATGAACCAAAATTTCCCAACAATGCAAAGAACTGTACACAATAAATATTGACCCCAAAAAAGTATTGTTCCATCTAATATATATTGAATAATAAGTCCATATACCGGTAGTAATTATCATGACAGGCCTGAATCTGACTTAAATCATATGAAAGGGAAGATTCTGAGCATAAAATGGTTCAGTAACTTCAGTAAGAGAGACTTATTTCCACACTATGATACTTGGTTTGGTTTCAGTGCAGCCATCATAAAGAAGTCATTCAAAATTTTACTTTATCGGAAACAAATAATAATATTGAGATGTTCTAATCTAGACTATTCAATGTTTACAATGCTTTCAGTCTATACTGCAATAAAAATATCCAGCTGTAACATTTTAAAGGACCCATATTACGCTATTTTCTGATCTGTTATGTTTCCTCGTCAAAAACATACCTGGAGTTGTGCTTTGTTTCATTCACACGTTTAACACAAACCCTGCAGTTCTTCTCTTAAGCAAAAAAAACACTCGGTTCCACCTCGTGATGTCACGTGGTGCTACAGAAAGAGCTCCACTGTGTTTTCAAAAGTCCATACACTTTGACTAGAATCACTGGAGAATTTCCACCCTGGAATTGCCAATCTCTACTGAATAAAAGGTAAAAAGTAGATGTTAACTTGAAAAATACCATTTCATGACATCACAAAGTGGAACAGAGTATTTTGAGGTTTGGAGATGTGCACAGACTAATAATGCAGGATTACTCAAACGTGTGAATGAAACAAAACACAACTCTAGGTATGTATTTGATGAGGAAACAACATTCTAACATGATTTAAAGCTCATAAGAGTCAATTTGGCGTAATATGGGACTTTTAATATCATACTAATGGGCTGTTGTAATTTAGAACATAAATAGTGTTTCATCCTTACAGCCAGTCTACAATTTAACAGCTTTAGATATAACACTGAAATCAATTAATAAAATATAAAACCAAAGAAAGTATACACGAAAAGATATGCCCAAAATGAAGACGTGCTCAAGGTTTGCAGACATGGAAATTTTCCTTAAGCCAAAAATTACAGTTGTAAGATAATAACAGTGTAAAAAAAAAAAAACACCTCAACTATCATTAGTGTAGGGTAGCTATTATAATATGCACAAACTAGTGGAAATGACAAAAAAAAAGTCCTTATTTTATCACGACAACAACATTAATCCTTGCTTTTTTACTACATTTCTAAAGCAGTAGTCTAAACAGAAGCACAGAATGGTTCCCCTGCACATTCCACTGGTTACCTCAAAAGATGTTATACTATTTCAAAAGTTAAAACTACTTTTAAATTCCCATCTGCATAAAAACAGAAGTAAATAAGTAGAAGTAAATGCTAATGTCGCTGCTTGACGTTTTTAATTGTTAACAAGGCAAACATAACGGGAACTTGCGGTCGCTCTAATTTAGGCACGGCAAAAGTAGACTCCCTTAAAAAAAATAATTAAAAAAACACTTTATTACGCCATGAAACAGCTGGTCTTAATGATATTTTTTAATTATAAACGTCGTGTCAATGAATAAACGTTGTGACATGAGCAATGGTTAGTTTTTTAAGCGCTTTTAAGCAACAATAAATAGTGAAAACCAAGCCTCGGCTAGCAAATACCGCTAGCTTTCGTTAGCCGATCTACCGCTATGCTAACGACGCTACGTAGGCACAGTGGGAAATTGCCTTGATCCCAATGGCGGGCCTGTATTTTCATCATTTTAATCATAGCAGCAGCGTTGGAAGAGACAAACTGGAGTCAGACTACGTTTAACACGCCTCTCCGTCACAATGTGCAGATTGCCAACGCGCCCCGAGCATCTACAGTGTGTTGAATGTACGTGCCGAGGTGCAAACAAAACACAGAAGGCTAACGTGTGTGTCTGATGTTCCAGGCGCAGCACTGGACCGCTGGTTTGGGGCAAAAAGGGACCACCGAAGCTAAGCAGCTACTGGGCAGACAGCAGTGCCACATACACGCTGCGCCGATGCTAAGAATAGAAATTACCTTGGCATTTCCTTAAGAGTCCACGAGCAGAAAAAAGGAGAAATCCACAGTTTAAATCATGGTTTTGTAGATAAAGACGTCCGTGCGCCCCCTCCGCTCCAAGTCATGGTGATGAAATATGTGCCGAGTCGTTACGCACTCGCTGTTCCTCCGGCCAAGTCGAGTCTCGGCGGCTCTACTTCGTCTCAAGAGTGGGAGAAGGGGTGGGAAATCATAACGCTACTACTTGTACTCTCCCCATCAACTTCACATCAGCCAGAGACTCCTCAGAGCTCCTCACACTGACTACAGCGACATGGATAACGCGGCTCCTAGTGGTCACATGAGCGCAGTCCGTCAATCACGATGCCCCCTCCTGTTCTTGTCCCCGTTGCGCTGCGTAATGAATGCACCTTTTCATCCTTTTGCACGTGGTGGCCCGTTCGGTGCGCCAGTTGCTCGCATGGATGAGTTGCACGTATTTACATGAGGCTCAAAGCCCCAAAGTCAATACCATTCTATCAAAAAGCAGTATTGTTATCGAGTAACAAATGCCTTATTCTTTCCAAATCTCGTGCAATTTATAGCCTTTACAGCACTCACTAGGTATATTGTAGTTATATTAAAGGCCCTATATTACACAAAAATTGACTCCTGTGAGTTTTTAGTCAAGTTGTGCTGTTATCTCCTCAAAAACACACACAGAGCTGTATTTAGTTTCATTTTCACATGTTTGAGTAACCATTTATTATTAATCTGTCTACTTCTCCAAAGCTCAAAATGCTCTGTTTCTCCTTCTGATGTCATGAAGTGGTAGTTTTCATGTTAACAGCTCCCTTTTAGCTGTTGTTCAGCAGACATTGCCAGTTCCATGGTTGAAATTATTCAGTATCCAGTACTGTAATTTCATATTCCCATGTGTCCTTATATGTGTGTAATCCTCAGTGGTCCTATAGGTTCCATAGTGGTCCATGGGTGTATACTAGTCTGTGTGCTCTTGTACTTGTTCTGATACAGCTCAAGATTCTAAAACTATTCAGGAAAGGTTCATTTCTGTTCTATGACTTTTTTATCAATACCTGCTCAAATGAGTATCTAGTTTCAATACTAGTTTATCTAGTATTCTAGTATCCTGCTCTGTTTCCTGATCTATTCTCTACCCTCAGTGTTGCCCAATAAGTCTACCTTTTTAAAAGTCAACAACATGTGACCAGTGAACCTGCTTACTGTAGATTATTGCTATAGATAATGTCTCACACAGTAGTTGTTTATAGTAGGGCTTTTTGCTCTTTTGAGTAACCATTTATAAGTACACTCCTCATTGTTTATACCAGAAACAACCCACATCACAATCATTAACGTGTCTATACATGTTCTGGTTTCATACATGCACCACAGCAAGCCCTTTCACCTCTGCTCTATTTTCACCTGCTTAATCTTTTTTCTTCTTCTTCTTCTTCTTCTTCTTCTTCATCTTCTTCCTGGCCAACGCTACATCAATGCACACACTAGCAATCGCAGGCTAAAAAAGTTTGAAAATAGTCTGAAACGCAAGAAAAAATACAAAATGGATTTAAACAACATTTTCAGGAGCATTTATAGTCAGATTGGGCCAAAACAAAACTCAGATTAAAGTCTAATAGAGCTTCTGACAGGGCCGTGCCTACAGTTGGCATTACACCCCCAGGGAATTTTGATGACATCAGCGGCAAAGTATTACTACGACACCACAAATCATTAAAAACTGGACATACTTCATTCATTGCTTCATTACACAAAGTTTACCGTTATGGGATTGATCTTGGCTCTTGGAGAGGTTAGATTTCATCTCCCATACATTATTAAACAAGTACAAAAAATCTATAACACTCTCATATTAATATAAGACTGAAGTACTCAATAATGTATAGGTCATGTATATGTTTAAGCTGGCATTGTGAGGAAGTGCAGCTCTTATGAAATGATTCTTATGTATCTCTTTAGTCTGAAGTATTTATGAGATGAACTGTAGTATCAGGGTGATGTCATAGTACACACATTCCTTGTATATTAGTTAACCAAAGGAGACTGCAAGATGCTGAGTAATCAGTGGTGGAACGAAATGAAGTACAAGTACTTACAAGTCCTTATAAATACTTATGGTGACAGTAGCTCAGAGTGAGCTCAGTATGAGCTTTTGTCCACAGATCAAAAGGTTGGTGGTTCAAGTAGATGTTTTCATGTGATACTTTTACTTTTACTTGAGTATTTTTTTTTTACTCTAGTGTTTATACTTTTATTTAAGTAACAAAATTGAGTACTTCTCCCGCCAATGGTAGTAATATAAAGTTTTAAGATTATTAAGTTTCATTCATTTTCACTTGTTTCAACACTTGCCATCCACTAGGGCTTTATTTTATTTTGAACATGCTTCAGTTTCGCTTTTGATGCTCTGAGTCCCCCCTCCCTTTGCTCACTCCCCCTTCAGAGCGCTATCGCAACACACTCAGCGTGCATCCTGCTAATGAAACTACTGCACATCGCATCATGTTTGCCAGTTTTGTATCATGTTTTTGTACATTTATGAGAGAATTGTCGTGTCGGAGCATGGATGATGTAGGCTTGTGGGCTGAGCATTGGACACAGTCTTACAGCTAACCTTAAGGAGGGTTTGAATAGGGCCCGGGAGAGATCACTAAATTACTGAAACATGCATGGATGGCATTTAAAACCTCTTCAGGCATGTTTTTGATGAGGGAAAAACATTATAACATGAGAGAAAGCTAAACAAAATAATACAGAAAACAGAATTGCCTGGTTTGGTGTATGAACTTCAAACATGCTCTTCTTGGTTTAAAGGTGCATTGTGTAACTTTTCTAGTGGAGGGTCTGTCGCCTGCTTGTTTCTATGGATATGTTATTGTTCTGCTTAAATGTTCCACAGTATGACATTACACAGCTCTACCTTACCTCTATTTATTACATTTTATAGTTTTATAGATAGAAAAACAGGCATTCTGAGTGTGAGTGGGGTCGCCTCTCCACAGATCTGACCTGTAACTTGGTCTGGTTTGGTCTCCATGAAGATAGAAAGGTTTAATACCATACTGTGAAACATTCCAGACAAAGCAATAACATCTCCATGGACAAAAGCATCTGACGGAGACTACACCAGAAAAGTTACACAATGCATCTTTAAATTGAGTTTTATATCTTATTTTATCCCACCATATATTACTCAAACACGCCTGAATGACCAAAATGGAGAAACGAATCAAATCTCCTCTATTCTCTTCTATGTTTTCCATTTCACTCAAATTTAATCTCATCCGCCACCTACAGCAGCAAATCTATACTGTCTCGAGATCCTCCTCCAGCGATCCTATTACCCATAATTCAGTTTACCTGGACTGTCTTTTGTGACATGGCACCCTCACGCCTCGGTAACATGCAGTAGCCTTTGTTGAGCGTAAAGCCAGTATGTGAAGACTGATAGAGTAACAGGCCAATCTATTAATATTGAATAAGGCTGGAAACAGTAGCCGCTCACCCACGCTCCCATCTGGGTCGGGGATTACATGAGATGGGACACTAAAGAACCAAACATCCAAGCAGGGAAGATGTTTGGGTATCAAGAATAAACCTGTCTGGATTTTTATCGATACTTATGTGATTAATATTGCAGGTGAATTACAGTTTATATGAAAAAAAAAAAGAAAAAAAGCAAATTCACAAAACTTGTAGATCAAGTGACCCTGTCTTACAATCTTCTGTTTATATTAAATATGCTGTATGTGCTCTAAACATAGACTGCATAAAGAAGTGGACTAAGGGCATGTTACGTCATCCATAGCGTTTGGCTCCAGTCAAATGAAGCTCACCGAGGCCAGCGGTTATGCTTTGGGTGAATTTGGAGCCATATTAATTGGAATTGGAATTTATGACAAAATTGAAAAAAAAAAATGCAAAATAAAAACACCAGGATCATGCAGAACGGGTTAATATGAACATTTTAAGACCCAAAATGCCAAAGCTCACTGCAGCATTTACAGAGAGAGGGGTGACAATTTCTCAACGTAAAGTCAATTGGAGCTAGACTTGAAGGAGCCAGAAGCGCCCCCATGAACGCTTCCTCTTTGGAACGCAGCAACTAGCGGGTTAGCTGTGTCCATTTATATATACAGTCTATGGTTGTAAACACAAAAACAAAGTCGACCTCCTTCCGTAGATTTCATTCCACTGGGTCAGTGACCCCTCTTATAACAGAACTTTAGTCTTTTTGAACTGTTAAAGCTGTTCTACATCAATCTAAAAGTTTAATTGTCACTGTAGATGGTTTCAAAATTTTACATGAAGGGCACAGATAAATAAATATAGGCTGTATGGGAGAAATAGGCTATTAAAAGGAAATACTGAATCACAAAATCCACAAATGTGTACAGCTTGCTAAAATATTTTCACCTCTTTTGATGGAAAAAATATAATACTTATAATTTAAACTGTAAAATTGCTTTCACCTTTGCACTGTTTCTCCTTACAACCTCTTATATAGCTGTACATAGCTGAGATATATTTGTATTACTATATTGTATTCTATATTTTTACATATACATTTATATAATTACGCCTTATTTTGCTATGTTTGCTACTTATTTTGAATTTATTATTGCCATTTATATTTTTTCTCTTTGTTATTGTAATATATTGTGATGTGTGAGCTACTGGGTCCAAGTCATTTCCCTTGTGGGTCCATAACGTTTGTCTAAGTCGAAGTCTAAGCTGACCGGAGACCTTTATGTCTGGAGTTTACAGGTTCTTCCCATGCCTGCATAGGTTTCCTCACAGTGTTCTGGATTCCCCTATCATTAAAAACATGTGCAATAGACTTCCCTCTGGGGCCAGAACTCCCCTAAAACAGAGCCTGTTAATCTCAGACGCTCTATCCTGGTTAAATAAAGCTTGTCTCTGATATATACAGTCAGTGGTCTTTGTGCTGTCCTCCCTCACAAACATTCAGCTTGTTTGTCTCTCAGCAGCTGGATTCTCGTCTCTGATTGGCAAAGAGATGTCTAAGTATTTGTATTTATTTATTAAAGGGACAATGCATATTAAAAGACAAGATAATGCATAAGAAAAACATGTACTTGTAAATAGGGATGTAACAATAACTGAAATATTGTGATATCGTATCTTCAAATGTCTCACAATATATCGAATTACAAGTCTTTTTGTTTAAATAGTTATGTGGTTTTTATGTTTTTCTTTGTGATTTCAGTGTCTTTCTTAATCTGTAAAGCACTTGGAATTACTTTGTGTATAAATTGTGCTTTACAAATAAACTTGCCTTGCTTTGCCATGGTGAAGCGATTGCTAAAAAACAGAGGGAACTACAGAGACCATGATCCTTTGGTGTTTGGTGAACTAACTGTTATTAAGCACTTTCCCTCAGTTCCCTCAGTTCTGATGGGGAAAGTAAGGTCACTGGGAAATAAGATGGACGAACTGTGTGCGCTTGTTCGGACCCAAAGGGAGTACGCTGTCAGCAGTATCATGTGCTTCACAGAGACCTGGCTTCATACAAACTTCCCGGACAACAGTGCATCTGTACCAGGCTTTGAGACAGTGCGTGCAGACAGAGACACTCTCCTTAGTGGTAAGAAGAAGGGCGGCGGGATTGCTGGTTTAGTGAACAAGAGGTGGTGTAATCCTGGCCATATTACTGTGAAGGAGCGTATCTGTTCCCCGAACATTGAACTTATGGTTTTGAGAATACGTCCATATTATTTACCAAGGGAATTTACTTCTGTCCTGTTCATCGGAGTTTACATCCCTCCCTCAGCTGTTGAAGAGGAAGCCTGTGACAGGATACACACTGTGGTCGCTGGGCTGCAGTCTAAACACCTGGAGGCTTTATTACTGATTTCTGGAGACTTCAATCATGTTTTTTTGGACAGTGTTTTACCCACATTTCACCAGTATGTGGATTGTAAAACTCGGGACAATACAACTCTGGACTTACTGTATGCCAATTCTAAGGAGGCATACAGTGCCACTGCCCTGCCCCCACTGGGACGCTCAGACCACAGTCTGGTCCTGTTAAGGCCTCAGTACATCCCTGCAGTAAAGAGGCAGCCTGTCACCACTAGGACTGTAAGGAAGTGGAGTCAGGAAGCCAGCGATGCCCTTCAGGACTGCTTTGAGACCACGGACTGGAATGTGCTCTGCCTGCCGCATGGGGACAACATTGACAGCATGACGGACTGTATAACGGATTACATCAACTTCTGTGAGAATACAGCCGTCCCCACATGCACTGTCCACTGTTACCCCAACAACAAGCCCTGGATCACCAGCCAGCTGAAGTATCTACTTAATAAGAAGAAGCGAGCCTTCAACTCTGGTGACAAGGACGAGGTGAAGAAGGTGCAATGGCAGCTGAAGGTTCAGCTAAGGTAGGGCCAGAAGGCCTATGGGAGGAAATTGGAAGTCAAACTGCAACAGAAAACACCAGAGATGTGTAGAGGGCTATGAAGGCCATCACTGGTCTCTCCAGATCTATGCAGCATGACAATAGCCCAGACAGATCGAACCTACTCAATTTACATTTTAATCGTTTTTCATCCCCTGGCACCCCCATCTCTACACCTCCCAGACACCCAATCCACACCTAACCACAAACCACTCAGACGACCATTCATCAGCCCATCACCTCTGCTCCCACACCTACTCCCACCCCCATGGAGGAACTCAGCTCTGTGTCTTTGTCATCTGTGCAGGTGAAAAGGCAGTTGGAGAAAGTTCACCACGGGGGCTGACTTGGTCCCCTGGGGCGGACCAAGACCTCCTGCATTGTACCAGTGCCCAAGAAGCCTGTCCCATCTGGACTTAATGACTTCAGACCAGTTGCTTTGACTTCTCATGTAATGAAAGTGTTTGAGAGACTTTTTCTGGCTCAGCTCAGACCCCTGGTGGCACCATCCCTGGATCCTCTACAATTTGTCTATCAGGCCCACATTAGTGTGGATGATGCTTTGATCTATCTTTTGCAGTGGGCTCACTCTCACCTGGATAGTGTTTTGTGAGGATATTGTTCTTCGATTTCTCCAGTGCTTTTAACACTATCCAGCCCTTTCTGATGAGTGAGAAGCTGCTCGGGATGGGTGTCAGCGCCTCCATTGTCTCCTGGATTAATGACTACCTGTCAGGCAGACCTCAGTACATGTGACTGGGGACCACCCTGTCTGACACTGTGGTCAGTAATGAAGGAGCCCCCCAGGGTACAGTCCTGTCTCTATTCCTGTTCACTTTGTACACCTCCAGTACAGCTCCAGGTCCTGCCACCTGCAGAAGTTCTCTGATGACTCTGCAGTGGTCGGGCGTATCAGAGAAGGACAGGAGCTGGAGAACAGGACACTGATTGCAAATTTTGTGGAGTGGTCCCAGGCAAACCATCTGCTCCTGAACGTTGACAAGACCAAGGAACTGGTGATTGACTTCAGGAGAAAGAGGACACCAGTGGAGCCCATTACCATCCAGGGCCAGGATGTGGAAATAGTGGACTGCTACAAGTACCTTGGCGTACAGGTGAATAACAGACTTGACTGGAGGGACAACTGTAATGCTGTCTACAAGAAGAGCATGAGCAGACTCTACTTCCTGAGAAAGCTCAGGTCTTTCAATGTGTGCAGCAAGTTACTGGAGATCTTCTCCCAGTCTGTGGAGGCCAGTGCCCTGGACTTCGCTGTGGTCTGCTGGGGGAGCGGCCCCAGTAAAAGAGACATTGGGCGGATTGACAAACTGATCCGTAAAGCTGGACACGTGATCGGCTGTGAGCTGGAGACATTTGTCACAGTGAGGGACAGGAGGACACTGGACAAACTGCTCTCCATCATGGACACTCCTGCTCACCCACTGCACCAGACTATAGAGGGACAGAGGAGATAATACTCCCTACAACTGTACATAAACTCACCCACTGCACCAGACTATAGAGGGACAGAGAAGATAATACTCCCTACAACTGTACAACAACTCACCCACTGCACCAGACTATAGAGGGACAGAGGAGATAATACTCCCTACAACTGTACAACAACTCACCCACTGCACTAGACTATAGAGGGACAGAGGAGATAATACTCCCTACAACTGTACAACAACTCACCCACTGCACCAGACTATAGAGGGACAGAGGAGCTCATTCTCCAACAGGCTCCTTCAGCTCCGCTCAAATAGTGAGAGATTCAGGACTACATTCATACCATACGCCATACAGTTGTACAACAACTCACCCTTATGTAACAGATAATACTCCCTACAACTGTACAACAACTTAATCTCAAGTAACGGATAACCTATGCTCTGTCAAAAAGCATATTATTTGCACTGTTGTTCTTGTCTCTTGTATATAGCTATGATTTTATAGTTTATTTTATAGTTTATTACTTATTTTTCTATTTTATTTTGACTTGTACATATACATTTTATTTTTATAATCATATCTCATTTGACACCTATCTTTTTTTGCTATACCATCTATTTTTGTTACTCTCTGTTATTATATTATATTGTGATGAGTGAACTACTGTATCCAAATAATTTCCCTTGTGGATCAATAAAGTTTGTCTAAGTCTAAATCTTAATTCTTTGTATTATAACAGCACCAAAGGCTTTTCCAAGGATTTCCAAGACTTTTAAAAGGAAAAAGTAGCATAGTATTCACAATTTTGTTAGCCTCCATAAAATATCGTAATATATATTGAACTGTGAAATGCATATCTTGAAACTATTTTTTCAATGGATTTTTATATCGTTACATCCCTACTTGTAAATATGCAGGATTGTAGCCAAAGCTAATTTCCATCCTTAGTCCCCTGCTGGGCCAAGGCAAAAAAAAATAAATAAAAAAAATAAAATAAAAGTGACAATAAGAGTTTCCGTACAAACTTACAACATTAGTATTAAATGTACAGGTCAGACATATACTCATACTATATACAAATATGATTGCAGTCCCCGGCTCTGCAGAAGGCGCTGTTTTAATTTCAGTTGTGTGGACAGATTGGGTTGTCCAGTAGTCCAAAAAGTCTTATGAGTTCAATTCAGAGCATGTTACCATAAAGATCTACTCCTATAGAAAGTGATCCAGCTTCGTAGTAAAGCTAAACTAGGGTTAAACTCAAATTTACCTTAATAACCCTGTAATCCAGTTTCACAGTGCAGGCCCTCTTACTTGTCCTGGCATGTTATGTTACAAATTTACATCTGTCTGGAACAAATGGGCTATAGGCAGTCCCACTTCTCCTGCAGTCTAGTGGGATACAGACTTACCTCTCTGCATCCAAACTTAGGTCTACACAAACAATTTCAATTTGAATGACGAGACCAAAACACACCAGCACATTTTGTTACTAAAGCAATTCCGTGAACTCATGTGCTTACTTAAACTTTGTGGTTTGGCTTTGTCTGTGTACCCATAAGACTGCAGTATTGTCCTAGCACATTTAAATAGATGGGTAACTGCAGATGTTGATTAGCATGTAGCACGTCCCCCTGCTGAGAAAGTGTGTTTTTTTCAATGCAATGCTAATATGCAGTCATTCTCACCAAATGCTACTGGGGAGATATGGAATAATTAGAGCGTGCAGTGTTTTCCATGGTCCACTAATCTAATTAATGTAACAAATAAAGGTGGGATGCAAGTGTTTCAGATGTAGCTTCACAGGTATTTGAAACCGGTAGGGGAAAACTCATTTAAGGTTGTTTTTTTTTACTACTTGGATGAGTGGTGAAATGTACTCACTCTTAAAATCCTTGCCCCATTAATGTTTTCTTTAAAAGGTGCACTATGTAACTTTTCTGGTGGAAGGTCCGTCTACATTTTTGTCTCCATGACGATGTAATTGCTTCACTTGGAATGTTTCACAATATGGTATTAAACTTAAATATACATTTATATAATTACGCCTTATTTGACACCTGTGTCTTGCTATTGTTTGTTACTCATTTAGAATGTATTATTACCATTTATATTTTTTACTCTTTGTTATTATAAAATATTGTGATGAGTGAGCTACTGTGTCCAAGTCATTTCCCTTGTGGATTCATAAAGTTTGTCTAAATTTAAGTCTGTCTCCATGGAAACAAGCAGGAGATGCCACCAGACCAAGATACCGGTCAGATCTGTTCATGTTCGTTCATCAGATCTGTGCATGTTCGTTGAGCAATAAAAGCACCTATAATTGAATGAATGGCAGATGGATAAGTTTAATGCCGCACTGTGAAACATTTCAGACAAAGTAATACCATCTCCATGGAGATAAGCATGTGGCGGACCCTCAACACGAAAAGTTACACAATACATCTTTAAATCAAAATGAAGTCTGAAAAAAAAAAAACGTTTAAATATTATCTCACATAACAAAAGTCTTCCTTTATTTATTTGCTCAAATTTAAATAAATATAATTACTTGAATCCTCTTTTTATTGATCCATCAATCCATCTTCATAGGTCCAACCATATCGCCATAAACAAAAGCACTATTACTGACTCTGTCACTGATGGGGTCCCTCAAGGTTCACTACTTGGCCCATTTCATTTTAATTTATAGAGTTATTATTTTCTTTTTTTTTTATTTCAAAAGAAAAATTTTATTCATTTCTTCTTCTTCAACTTCTCCATCTAAAGACAAACAGATATAAGGTGAAATAAAAACAACAGGATCACATAGAGCAGGTTAATACGAATATTTTAAGACCAAAATGAGGAGTCTGACAGCAGCAGTTACACAGAGAGGGGTGACATTTTTTCAATACAAAGTGAACTGGAGCCAGAGTAGATGGAGCCGGAATCACATGCTCACTTCCTATTTGGAACGTGGCGGCTAGCGGGTTAGCTATATCCATTTATATATACAGTCTATGTGTAGAATCCCTCAATCGTCCAGGTAGAATCCATGGCAAAAGGAGAAATTCAATTTGTCAACTGGACAAAGTTTATGTGTGTGTGTTTATGTGTGTTCAAAGGTGTTTTGTCCTTAGGATGGACCAGTTTTTGTCTTAAAGTGTTTGTGGGTTTGAAATAGACTGGGATTTCATGTTGTCTGAAGATCCTCTGTAGTTTTTCGGAAACGCCAGCCAGGTAAGGAATAGTTACACCCTTTCTCCTGGGTTCTGGTTCTCTGTTGTCCTGTTTCTTGGCTCTCTTCGTTTTATTGAAAGCCCATTTAGGATATCCACAAACACAGAGGGCTTTCTCCACGTGTTGTTCTTCTTTCTCCTTTCCCTCTGCGCTTGTAGGAACCACTTGGGCCCTGTGTTGCAAAGTCCGAAAACTGGTCCATCCTAAGGACAAAACACCGAGCCACAAACAAAGCAATGTGGTCTACTCCATTCAGTGTAGTGAAGACTGCAGTGAGCGCTACATAGGAGAAACAAAACAGACACTTTTCAAACGAATGTATCAACACAGACAGGAAAACCAGAGTGGGCCGCAATCTGCCGTCCAGCTCCACCAGGACAGTGAGGTCCAGATCTTGGCCAGAGAAAAGAACTGGTTTGAGAGGGGAGTTAAAGAGGCTATTTTTTATCAAGAAAGAGAATCCTTCCTTGAACAGAAATGGAGGTCTCAGACATCATTTGTCTCCCATCTATAACTCTATCCTCAAACCTAAATCAAAACAAACAAAGAAAACAATAGGATAGCCAGGTCAGGTCCAGAGGTGTGAAAACACCCATCATGGCCCTGAATGGTTCTGCTAACTACTCCCCCACTCCCACTCCATATTGAATAGACCCACCTAACTAACAGAAACTGTAACACTCCATATTGAATAGGCCCACCTAACTAACAGAAACTGTAAACAAATATGTGTGTCTCAGAGTAATTTTCATTGTAATGAGCTCCTCCCTTCAAGCAGATATAAAGCAGTGTCCACCAGCATCTGACCAGAACTGAAGAAGCAGCTTGGATGAGCCGCGAAATGTATTCGACCAAATAAACTGTCCAGTTGACAAATTTAATTTCTCCTTTTGCTATACAGTCTATGGTCAGAACTAAAGAAGCCACTAGGATAGGTCACTCTAAAACCTTTGTCCAGTTGACAGAATTCAATTTTCTTTTTCTATGGAACCTACCTTTTTTATTTTTTATTGTTTAAATGTCTGCCCACTTGCCCTAAAATGTTTTTTTGCAAGTCATACTACAAGAAAAATACAATTCCGTCTCACTCTCCTTCCTTTAGGTCTTCAGTGTTAATCTTACTGGCATATCATAATCTAAAACTAAATTATAAAACAGGTTGAAAGCATGCAAAGCCCTGGATAAGAGCTGCTAACCCCGCGACCTTTCACCTTTCGATATGGAACGCGTGCACTAATCCTCGGTATATGGACTAATCTGGAAGCTTCACCTTTGCGCCACGATCAAGCCTGCATTAGCATTGGCATGGTTTGTTTTATGTTTTTTTTACGAACACGCCGTCGACAGGAAGTAGCGCTAATGTAGCCTAAGAGACGCTAAACAGGGACTTCATTCAATACAGCAGTGTCTTGAGTGCACTTTCTGTACTCCCATTGATTTATAATTATGTTTCTGAAGCCTTACTGAAAAGACAGTCATTCATAAATCCTTACCCTGTCCTTGGTCATGGGCTGATCATTATTTTTGTTAGACATAAGAGAGACCTTTTAGAAATCTCAATAGGTGAATCTGTGGCCAGACATTTTGGACTTGACGATAATAATAGACTTTTGCCTGTAGGATTCAGAATACGCACTTCAGTTTGTCTGTGGTCACGTCCATAATTCATCTTTACATTACAACTGAATGAAACTACTGCACATTACGTCAGGTTTGTGAAGTTGTAGTGCATTGTTTTGTATCATGCTTTTCTGTATTTATGGAGAATTGTCGTGTGGGAGCATGGGTGACGTACAGTAGGCTTGTGGGCGGAGCATTAGACAGAATTTTACAGCTAACCATAAGGAGGGTTTGAAAAGAGCCTGGGAGAGATCACAAAATTACTCAAACATGCATGGGTGACATAAAAGTTCAAGTATGTTTTTGGTGAGGGAGTAACATGGTAGAAAGCCTGATTTTGCACAATACCCCGTCTTTAAATGCGTTGACAAAATTCAATTTAAATTCAATAAAAGGATTTTTCTTTTTCAGCTGATGCACAAACTCAAATGCAAAGTTGTAGAAAGAGTACAGCTGCAATCTGTGACGGCCTACTGCTCCTGACAGCCTCGGCGTTGTCTCGGACAGCCAGATGAATCCTTTTGACAAACATGGAGACGGCGACAGATGGAAATTGTCCTCTTTGATCAGAAATGCAGACTATTTTGATATGGAGAAAAAAAAGCAGGGGGAAGGCATCTGTGTATGAGATAAATCTTTTTGCGTTTTACTCAACTAGATTCCAAAGTCTGATAGAATGTTACACCTTTTTGATAGCCCTTTGCTGATCAAAAAGAATCTTAATGGTGACATATCATGTTTTTTTCTTTATTAAACTGTGACATAAGTAGATAATAATTTTACATTTTGTTCAATGTAAATCCTAAAACTGGTCTAATAGAAATTCGGTCCATTGACTCCTTGTTAAAAATGCATACACTTGATTCTTCTTCATAATTATATTTCTTTCTACCAAGCAGTGAGTTGTTAAATTACGCAAAATGTGAGCTTTAAGCCATGTTATAATGCTGTTACCTTCTCAAAAACATATGACGAGTTGTGTTTCGGTTCATTCACACAGGTTTGAGTAACTCTTTATCATCGAGTTTATCATCCAAATGATTCTAGTGTACGGAATTTGTGGAACACTTCCTGTATTACCACATGACATCACAAGCTGTTTGAGGGAAGAACTCAGAATGAAACAACACACAAGTCCAGGTATTTTTTTTTTTTTTTTTTCTGATGAGGAAACAACATTATAACATAGATCAGAAAACAGTGTAATATGGGCTCTTTAACCTTACCTGTGTGATTGTTTTTTTCTCCAGTATTGGGAAATGGTGACCACTCAGCCCTCGATACAGACACTACAGGATTACTCAAACACGCATGAATCAGTCTAAAAAGAACTATGAGTAAACTATGAGGCAACGCCATTACCACATACATAAAAGCTCATAAAAGTATGTATAATGGGTGTAGCATTATTCACCTTGTATAACCTTTCCTTATTTAAACTAAAACCTGTTAAAAGGCCCTATATTATGCAAAATTGACTCTTGTGAGCTTTGCGCCGTGTTATAATGTGGTTTCCTCCTCAGAAACAAACCTGGAGTTATGTTTTGTTTCATTCACACATGTCTGACTGAAGGTTTAAAACACAGTGGAGCACTTCCTGTTCTAACACATGACATCACAAGGTGGAACAGAGTGTTTTCTGTTTGAGAGAAGAGCTCAGGCTAAATATGCAGGGTCTGTGTGTTGAACATGTGTGAATGAAACAAAACATAAAGGCCTGTCTAACGCTTAAGCACATGGTGAACTCTGTAATCAAATCCTTGTTATTTCTGTCCTGAATGGATCTCTATTCTGCGGGACAGGAAATGACCATATAAGGTTGGGTTGGTGTGTTCATTGATTCAGCATGAGAGCAGTAGTGCTGTTTTACCAGGGCTATTTTTATTTATGTATTTATTTATTTATATTTTTCATTTTTTCATATTTTTTTTCCAGTTTTTGGCCTCACAAGGAGAATATAAAACAATAACAATATAAGTTGACCTATTTATGGTTTACCTTTTTGTTCATTTGAATCACAGGTCAGCTTAAAAAAAACAACGTATGTACGATTTTTATTTTAAGATATGAGGTAAACATGTTCAAATCAAAGGTAGCTTTTACTGATAACGATTGTAATGCTGATTTATTCTTAAATAATAAATATTCTGCGTGATTACTGAGTTGTTTGGTGTAATTTGGTGTTTTGGTTTGGTTTTGGACAATTATCCAATCAGAAAGCAGCATGAGCCTCACATGAATCAGCAGTTTCAAAGCTCAAATCCAAATGGTTTAAACACTGTAAAATCTAATAAGTAGACTTTACTTGAAAAAAATCTAGGAGACCAATTGCCTTGAAAAATCTGACTAAAGTGGAGTGTGAATCTAAAGCTGAGTTTACAGGTAATTCCTCAGTGTCGTGTGCAGTAAATTTCTCTTTCATCTAACTAGGCACAGCAAATTACATGTTCTTTAGTTTTCATTCACAGACCTCATGTGGTGAAGCTGTGCCAACAAATCATTCAGTTCCTCAAATGTGAAATCTGTAGTAACCTTTACTTTAAGAGGAAGTTCATCTTACTTGGTAAAACCATGGAAACTTATTGCCTTGAATTGAGCAAGAAAATGTTACTTATGTACACAAGGTAGAGTAAAAACAGGTTCTATTCTACAGTAATGCCATTTAGATCTGCATCAGGTACACAAGGATTTGAATATTTGAAAAAAACGTAGCAAAACGTGTTCAGCTTAAGTTCAAAACACATCGTAACGTGTAACAATAAAATAATATCGCTCGGTCTTTCCATGTGAACTCAACCAGGGCCCCGCACTTAGGACTCAAAAAATGCTGGAAGAAACAAAACAGGTGAACAGGTGTAATCTGGCAAAGAGTGACTGAACAGAGGGAGTTTATATAGACTAAATGAACAGAGGGAGTATATATAGACTAAATGAAGAGAGGGAGTATATAGAGACTAAATGAACAGAGGGAGTATATAGAGACTGTCCTGGGATGGTTCGGGAATGAGTGGCAGCTGTAGGAAAAACAGGGAGGAGCAAAAGGAGGACTGGAACAGGAGATGGAGCTGAACTCTTGTCAATAATACGTCACTGTTGAAGTTACTCGTCTCATTCAAGTTGACCATAGTCTAATTGACAAATAATGTGCTTTTTTCACCCTGAAAGTAACTGTTACTTTACCACAGTCATTAAGATCCACAAATTCGTAGCTGTGAGTAAAGTAAACCAGCTGAATGCAAGTTAACCCTAGTGTTCGATTTTACAGTGAACCTCAAAGGACTTTATCGAAATAAGTCCAGTTATGTTTATTAAAGCAATGCAAAATTGACTGATGCGACTTTGTTATAATGGTTTTCCCTCGTCATTCACTCACTCAAAGTTGTATTTTGATTCATTTATATTTGAGTTTTCTTTATCGCCCTGCATTGGAGGTGCCGAGGATTTGAAAATTCCTGTTTCCACCTACCACCTAACCCCGCCCCTTGCTCTGTACTTATTTTGCTACAAGTATGATTCAAATGCCCGTATTCTCTCCTTAGATGTTAAAGCAGACCTATTAGTTTTAATCGCTTATTTTCAACACGCCATTTTGCCATTCAACACATGTTTTCACCGCTACCGACATGCGCCCACTTCTCTGTACTTCTCCTATTTTATTTTATTTTATCGGTGATACTCGTAGAATTCGGCGTTTTGAAGTTACCAGCTCGTTGTTGTGATCACTTTTATGGCAATATCTGTACCCATCGGGCATCGCAATTTACCAACGCAGATGTCACCGGACTTCTTTCTTTTATGACGTCGTTATAGATGAATATTGTGATTTACAATGTCCAAACGGGTGTCATAGATTATAACTAAATAGGAGACGCAAGCACAATGTCTCCTTTCACAGTTCTGCCGTAGTACATGTACATCACGAGTGTCTGTACAGGAAGAGCCCTCTCATTTCCTCTGCTGCATAAGGACACTTGGACCACGCCAAGGTCAGAACGTTATCCTATCTCCACAAATAACCCCCGTCTGTTTATTTAATAGCAAGTAAGATACTGCCCCAGACCGACCACAATGTTCCCAAGCAATTAGAACATGCCACGAAGATGATAAAGTGTAAAATATGATGGATTCTTCTTTCTTGTTTATGTGAGTTCATGCGTTGTCATACTAAGATCTGTGTGCAGAGGAAATGCCCTGTTTCCTGGTTTGAAATGAGCTGTTTAAATGTACATAAGCAGTGATGCAAGGAACATTAGGTCTGGTGAATGTAAACTCAAAGATCCCATGCATTATTCAGGCTTTTTAAAGGTCATATTGTGAACTTTAAGCCATGTTAGAATGTTGTTGCCTCATCACAAACATGCCCAGAGTTGTGTTTTGTTTCATTCACATTAGTCTGTCCACATTTCCAAAGCTCAAAATGCTCTGTTCCAGCTTGTGATGTGGTAGTTTTCAAGTTAACAGCTCCCTTTTACCTTTAGTTCAGTACAGATTGGCAATTCCTGGGCTGAAATTACCCAACTGATTTTAGTGAAGGTGTGTGGAGTTTAAAAACACTGGTACGACTTTGTTATAATGGTTTTCCCTCATCATTCACTCACTCAAAGTTGTATTTTGATTCATTTATATTTGAGTTTTCTTTATTGCCCTACTGTATTTTGGAGGTGCCAAGGATCTGAAAATCCCCGTTTCCACTTGTGCATGTTTAAATAATCTTTAATCGCTTATTTTCAGGACGACATTTTCCCATTCAACCCATGTTTTCACCGCTACCGACATATGATTTTAGTGAAGGTGTATGGAGTTTAAAAACACAGTGGAGCACTTCCTGTATTACCACATGACATCACAAGGTGGAACAGAGTGTTTTCTGTTTGAGAGAAGAACTCCTAAATGTGCAGGGTTTGTGTGTTAAACAAAATGTGTGAATGAAACACAAACAAAACACAACTCCAGGTCTGTTTGTGATGAGGAAACAACATTAGAACAGATCAGAAAATAGAGTAATATGGACCATTTAAACAAGCAACTAAATAGATTTTGTAAACTATATAAAAAAAAAATACTCTTGGCGATATATTGATACAGCAGCCCATGATACTGATACTGTAAGAGCCAATTTAACAATACGATATTATGACTTATTGTGCAACGTTCCTGTGCCTTTTAGCTTTACAGTGTTGTGTTTTTTTAGTTGATTGTAAATACTTATTATTATTTATCTTGATTTGATGCATGCTCTTATTTTCCTACTGTTTCTGTAACTTGCGTTGTGACACTGCAATTTCCCCATTGTGGGACAAATAAAGGATTATCTTATCTTATCTTATGATACTTACAAATGTGCAAATGACATCATAACAGTCTGTATTATCGGTTTTATTTAATACAAACGGGAGGCAGCTAAAATTAATATTGTTCATCTGCAGATTCTTGTTGTAATACAGTGAGTTCTTGGGTCTAGTCACTAACAGAAATCATCATTTGCCTTTTGAATATTTCATGGCAAAGTACAATGTGACCAATAGGAGAAAATCTGTCTCTTGCCCCATCTGGAATCTGAAAACCACCTTATTGCCTAAACCAGGAAGTTGAGTCCTCTGAACAGCTCTCTGGGGGTGTGAGTTCTGGCTGGACGCACTGACCTGAGCCCGTCCCTGTCCTGTCCACCATCTGCACCACAGCACGGGCCAAACCGAGGGCTGCTTAGTCCAGAGAAGGAAGAACCCGGAGAGTCTGGAAGGAAACATTTTACATTTACGTTTTGGAACGGTGTCGCCTGTATGGGGACAACAGATGGAAATGAGCATCTAAACCCAGGAACTACGACTGAGCTGCCTGGGATCCACAACTCACACTTATGCATAGTTTATGAAGATGTGAGTCTGGTCACCTTTGATTTTCTTGACAGGTGGATTCGCCAATCCGAGACGCACATGGTCCATCCAAATCAAAGCAAATATGGCTGCTTAGAAGGAAAAAAGAAAGGAAAAAATATCAGAAAGGACTGAAAAACATCACAGATTTCTGCAGAATTAATGAGTGAATGTGATTTTGTTCAAAATTGTAGACGACCAATATGGCTGGGTATTATTAAGAAGTTCAATACATAGGCCACAATACGATACCTTGATCTTTCGATACGGTTCAGTAAGAAATAAAGGCTTTCGACCCCTTACTTAATGATCAACCCTAAAAAGATTGGGTAAAATAAACAAAAAATACTCTTGCTGATATATCGATACAACAGCCAACAATATTGACACCGTATCACTCAATTAAACAATACAACATTTCTATATTTTTGCACACCCCAATGAGCTCCTTCGTTTCACATGTCACTCAAATAAACCTGAAATCTGATTGGACGCTGTGTCTGAGTCTGGCTCGAGGAGTGCCAGAGGGAGTGTGTTTGTGACATCTGTGCATCCTCTCCCTGGATTCAAGTGCACGTTTGTGTAAAAACCGTAGAAAGTCAAAGAAAAGAAAGTAAAACATGAGTAAATATGTAAATGACTGAGTCCATGCAGTGACATAAAGCTGATGTAGGTCACGTCTCCTCAGATCGTCTTTATGCGCTCGCTGTCCCTTTGGTCAAACAGGAGTTAAACTGTAACAGACTGAACATTTCTTCTTCTTCTTCTGATTCTTCTTCTTCTTCTTCTTCTTCTTCTTCTTCTTCTTCTTCTTCTTCTTCTTCTTCTTCTTCTTCCATATTTTCACCCAGAATTTCAGTGGAGGATTTGTGTTGGTATTTTGTCACTAAGGAAACACTCTCTCTTGCTCAGATGATCCAGATTGGCCCCGTCTCGTGATGAGGAGGCCTGAGGGGGGGCTATGGGCCGGAGCAGGGGGTCCTATAGAGGCGCAACAGGAAGTACTGCCATCGCACATGCATCATATACTGTACTGTGGGATTGTGGGAAAATAAACATGAGATAGACAGGGAGGTGGTACTTTTGCGCTGGTACCCATGATCCTCTCTGGAGCTCTTTGGCACAGGTGTAGTTAATATCTCCAAAGCTCAAAATGCTCTGCTCCACCTTGTGATGTCATGAACTGGTAGTTTATAGAGAGAAGTTTGAAAGAAGCCTGTTTGTATGTGTATTTTTTTATGTGTTTAACGTGTGAGTGAAACAAAACACAACTCCAGGCATGTTTGTGATGAGGAAACAACACTATAGAATAATGTTAGATACATTTGTGCTGTGGAAATCTGTACACTGTAGCCCAGCACCATAAAAGTAACTGTATTTCATTTTGGATTTGAATGTTTCGTAGATAAATACACAACATTTCGGTTCAACATTTCACCAGTCACACTGTGTTTGACCTGTAAACATGTCCTTTTCTCACAGTGAAATGTGCTGCAAACAGAACCTCTGGAATCTGAGATAAACCGACTCAAAGATGGAGCTTTGGTCATCACAAATACAACATGGACTTTTTTTTTTACAACATTTTAATGTGTTGCTGTTTGTTGTGACATGTTTTAAATGGCCCATAATTACACTATTTTCTGAACTTTTATAATGTTGTTTCTTCATCAAAAATATACCTGGAGTTTGGTTTCATTCACATGTTTAACGCACAAACCCTGCATATTTAGGCTGTGTTCTTTTCTCAAACAGAATATATACCGTATATTAAAAAAAAATCCACCTTGTGATGTCATGTGGTAAAACAGGAAGTGCTCCACTGTGTTTTTAAACTCCATGCACCTTCACTATAATCATCTGGATGATTTCAGCCCTACAAAAGAGTCTGGAATTGCCAAACTCTTTCGTAGAGTTTGGCAATTCCAGACTCTTTTGTAGAGTCCATTGCCAAACTCTACAAAAGAGTTTGGCAATGGACAAAAGATAAAAGATAGCTGTTAACTTGATGACATCACAAGGTGGTACAGAGCATTTTGAGCTTTGAAGATGAAAACAGACTAATAATAAAGGGTTACTCTAAAATGTGTGAATGAAACAAAACACAAGTCCAGTGTTTTTGAGGAGGTAATAACATTATAGCATGGGTTAAAGCTCACAAGAGTCAGTTTTGATCTTTAAATGCAATTATTTATTTATATACTTTAAAATATGTTTCTTAACTTGCACTGGGGTGGTTATTATAAACATTACCGGTGTATGAGGTAGAATTCACCCAGCAGAGGAGTTAAAGATAACCCTGACATTGGTTAAAATAAGTTGTGTCATTTATTTACACAGGTTGGTCACAGTATTTTTAGTGTGTACTTTACTTTAAATGCACGCTCAGTGACAGCAGCTCACACTTACAGACATTGTTTAAACAGGGCTGGGTGCAGAGATCACAACCACATCTGCACTATTTTCACATCTGAGACTTCATGAGAGAAGAACACCTGATAGACTCTGTGCCTCCGTTACATTCTTCTGCAGTTTCAAAATGACACACAGGATGTGAGCAAAGCAACGCTGGAAGTTCAGCAAAGCACCGTGAGCTAAAGCTAGATCTTATCTTTGGTTTAGTTTGCAGTAGTGTTGTCACAAGAGTCGTATTTGAAACTTGATATGAAGGAATAGACTCATCAATAGCGATTCTGACACCACCATGATAATTAAAAAACACTCTTTTTTTGGACAATAGAATGTGTTTTTTAATATTAAATCATAGTACTTTTTTCTTATATGTGTGTAATCCTCAGTGGTCCTGTAGGTTCCATAGTGGTCCATGGGCGTATACTAGTCTATGTGCTCTTATACTTGTTCTGATACAGCTCGAGTTCATTCTAAAACTTATCAGGAAAGTTTCATTTCTGTCCTGTGAATGTGACTTTTTTTTTGTATAGTTACTGACCTAGTTTGAATATCGAAATGCAGCTTGATCATCACAGCTGTGTGTTTCAAGTGTTCTGTCCTTCCTGTCCTTTCTGATACTTTAAACATTATGAAAAAAGGGTGCTTTCTTATATTTGCATTTGTCAAATCATTTCTGTACATTACACCATTACACATTTTGTTGACCTTGTAGCTTTTCTTACATTGTTGGTCAGACGGACTATCCTGATGCACTGGAAAGACCCTCGCCCACCCACCCACCGACCCACTCTCTATGGATAAAAGATCCCCTCTCTTTTATGAAACTGGAGAAAATAAGGCACTCTCTCTCAAAGGCTCTCTCTAAGATCATATCATGTCTCTGACACTGGACGTGACCCCATGAGTTTTGTTTTATTTCATATATTTATGGATATCAAGTGGTTGATATATCTATGTTTTAGTAGCACATATTCAGTGTTTTTGTTTTCTCTCTTTTTAAGTTGTGTACATTGTAAGCTGTAATCTTATATTGGCTCTGGATATTACACCTCTCTATGTAAATAGTCTTTTACAGTTTGAAAAATCCTAAATAAATCTTAAAAAATATAATAATCCATCCATCCATTTTCTTCCGCTTATCCGGCGCCGGGTCACGGGGGCCAGTCACAGCAGGGACTCCCAGACTTCCTTCACCCCAGACACTTCCTCCAGCTCCTCCAGGGGACCCCAAGGCGTTTTAACCAACTAGAAGTGCATCATGTGCCCTTACAAGGACACAAGTATGGGACTGTTGGATTTTGTGAAATAAGCTGTTTGTTTCTCCAATATCCATGGAGTCCTAATTAAGGAGCTGGATATGGACATTTGAGTTGCTGCAAGTTTTTACACCATATGTGGCAGCAAATGGACCCTCTCGAAAACAAGATGGCGAGACTTCTCAAGGGGCTTATCCTTCAACCAAATAAATTCAAATTTGTTAATTAAAAAAAAAAAAATCCCGGAGGAAAATCTTTCAAGTAATTAACACAAGGGACTGTTGGATTATGTGAAATAAACTGTTTGGTTTTCTTGTTTCCATGGAGACCAGGCAAAGAGGCTAGCTAAGGGGATAGCTATTTGAGATGCTACAGGCTTTTTACACCATATATAGCAGCAAATGTGGCAGTAGACCTTCCAGAGGAAACACTTTGAGGGACTGGACCATTTCATCTCCAACCGAAACACCAGAATGGATAAAGAACAAGGCTTTTTCTGTTGTGTTCACCTGGTGCCCCCTGGACACTGCTGTGATGCTGTAAGACACAGAGGAGGGACACTTTTGGATCTTCCACAGGATCTGCTGACCCTCCCTGACCAGTCCTCCTGTTAAACTGCACTGAGACCGTTGACTGAGACACAAAGGACACTGAGACGCGCAGTGGAAATTTTGCTGCAACAAACTTGAATTTCCCTTGTGATCAACAAAGTGTCTCTCTCTTTCGCTCTACTAGACACCTCTGAATGCCTCTTGGCCTCTATTTGCACCTGAACAGCTCTTTGATCTGCATGTGGACTGGGACAAGAGGGGGTTTGTGGTAAAGGCAATATGAATGTAGCTGTTTAGAGCACTTGGGGTTTAGAGCACAAGTTCAGCTGCTTTGTGGAAAAACATTTATCATAGAGATTTTTTTCTTTTTTTTTCTGGTGGAGGGTCCGTCACCTGCTTGTCTCCATGGAGATGTTATTGCTCTGTATCTTGAATGTTCCATGGTATGGCATTAAACACATCTATGTATGTTTATTCATTACAGGTGTTTCTGTTGCTCAAAAATACAATAATTCTGTCTGTGAATAGGGGTGCCTCTCCACAGACCTGACCTGTAATGTAGCCTATAGTTGTCTGTTTTGATATAGATAGGTTTAATTTCAACATTCTAGACAAAGCAATAACATCTCCATGGAGACAGAACCTCCACCAGAAAAGTTGTGTGGTGCACCTTTAATAAATAATTCCATCTATCACATCACCCCCGTTAGAACAGATTTCTTTTAACTTTTCAGTTTCTTGTGAAGAACTATTATATTTTATTTCAAGTAAAACTATAATCTTGGTTCAATTTTTTTCCTGTAAGCTGCCCTGTTCTTGTAAATATTTTATTTTATACTTTTTTTTTTTTTTTCTTTTTTAACATAAAAAAAAATGGGAAAGATACCACATTTGAACTGAAAATCTGTCTTTGCTCTTTCCAAATTAAAAAAAAAAACAAAAAAAAAAAAACAACATAAATAACTAGAAAAGCACTCAGAGAGCGCAGACCTCCGCCAAGCCTCATTTAACACAATGCTAACGAAATTTTCAAAGTGATCCAGAATCCAGGATTTCTTCTGGATCATCACCAAAATTTAATCATCTGTTGGATTTACCATTAGGAACATTTCCTGAAAATTTCATCAAGATCCGTCCATAACTTTTTGAGTTATCTTGCTAATTAACAAACAAACAAACAAACAAACAGACAAACTCAGGCAAAAACATAACCTCCTTGGCGGAGGTAAAAATAAATAAATACATAAAAATCAAATAAAATCCATATATCTTGCTTCATATATTTGATGTTTTCCGTGTGTATGTAAAATACTAGACACCTCTGAATGCCTCTTGGCCTCTATTTGCACCTGAACAGCTTTTTGATCTGCATGTGAACTGGAACAAGACGGGGTGTGTGGTAAAGTTACAGGTCAGATCTGTTGAGAGGCGACCCCGCTCACAGTCAGAATGCCTGTTTTTCTAGGTATATGTCCTCGAGACTAGACTATTGTAACAGTCTGTTTACCTGCCTGAGCAAGAAGGAACTTACCCGCTGCAGATGGTCCAAAACTCTGCCGCGAGGCTTCTGACCCGCACCAGCAGGAGAGCTCTTATCACTCTGATCTTAAAATCCTTACAATGGCTCCCTGCTTATTTTCGTGTCCACTTCAAGATCCTGGTGCTGACCTTTAGGGCCCTACACAGCCAGGCTAAAGCCGTACACCTCTGCCGATAGCCTGAGGTCTACCAGCCACAACTTGCTAATGGTTCAGCGGACAAGCTTTTAAACGAGAGGAGACAGAGCCTTTCAAGCCGTCTCCTCTAAACTCTGGAATGAACTGCCTCCTCACCTACTCTCTAGATCGTGTAGATGGTTTTAAAAAGCAATTAAAAACGTTCCTCTTTGGACAAGCGTTCCTGCCCCCTGTAAGGTTTAAGGCTCCTGTGCCTGATTTTATTATGAATGTCTCTTATGCTGTTTTTTTAATCTTTTGTTTGTGAACCACTTTGTGACCTGTCTGTGAAAAAACGCTATATGAATAGACTTTACTTACTATTTTTGAGCCATAAAACCACCTGTAATTGAATGGTAGAGCTGTTTAATGTCACACTGTGGAACATTCCAGGCAGAGCAATGACATATCCATAGAAAGAAGAAGGTGATGGACCCCCAATCTAAAAGTTACACAGCGCACCTTTAAAGTAGTGAGAGTTAGTTAGTTGTGGATGTAACAGGAGCAGGCACAGACTTGTATCCAAACACTGAGGTCAGGAGGTGCAGGTATGGATGGAGAAATGGCAAACCTGCATTCACCTTCACACACACACTGAAGCACGACTCTGAGCTAATCATTACTCACCATCCAAACTCACTGAGAAAGAACAGGACTGGAGACTGAAGTTTTACTGAAAAGAGCTGACTGTGGTCTATTAATGTTTGGTGCTGCTTTTTTTATGCTTTAAGGTTTTATATTACGCAAAACTGACTCTTGTGAGCTTTAAGACGTGTCAGAATGTTGTTACCTCCTCAAAAACAAACATGGGGTTGTGTTTTGTTTCATTTACACATTTGAGTAATTCTTTAGTCTGTCTGCATCTCCAAAGCTCAAAATGTTCCACCTTGTGATGTCATGTAGTGGTAGTTTTCAAGTTAACAGCTTCTTTTACCTTTTCTTTAGCAGAGAAATGATCCAAATGATTCTAGTGAAGGTATGTGGAGTTTAAAAACACAGTGGCGCCTTTCCTGTATTACAACAATAGACTGTATATACTGTATAAATGGGCTTAGCTAACATGCTAGCTGCCGTGTTCCAAATAGGAAGGGTTCATGCGGTTCTTCCGGCTCTTTCTGACTCTGGCTCCCATTGACTTACTCTGGAATATTGAGGCCCCTTCGTCATTTTGGTCTTAAAATGTTCGTATTAACCCGCTCTATATGATCCTGAGGTTTTTTTTGTTTTGTTTTTTTCGTTTTGTTTGTGAAAAATTCATAATACAGAGACTGGCTCCAAATTCATGCCTGTAACCTGTAAAGTGTCGCGGGCTTCGTTTGAGGGCTGCTGAACACTATGGGTGACGTCACACTCGCTTTTTATACAGTCTATGTGACGATTCACGTGACATCACAAGGTGGAACAGTGTTTTTTGTTTGAGAGAGGAACTCTGAATATGCAGGGTTTGTGTATTAAACAAGTGTGAATGAAACAAACACAACTCCAGGTCTGTTTGTGATGAGGAAACAACATTAGAACAAAAATCAGAAAATTGTGTAACATGGGCACTTTAGGGACAACTCAACACTTGATTCGCAATACCAATTTCAATACCCAAAACACCCTTTTTTAAGTCTATTACTACATACAATTGTCTCATTCTCAGTATATGGACAGGCCTCATGTGAAGCTCAGAACCTCCAGAATTCCCTCACTGAGCTGCAGACGCTGCACTAGCACTGACTCTGGACTGACTCCAGGAGCTGGGGTTTTGTAACTGACTTTTTAGAACTTTTACCCATGTTATATTTTTTCCCTTTCTCATTTTCCCCACTCAGTGTTGTATTTCAGAATGATTCATGCATGTTTGAGTAATCTTTGTTCCTCTGTAATAAAGACGTCATTGCTCTGATCTACCCATTTTCACCACACCCACGGGTTACTCAAGGGCTAAGCAGGAACCGGCTCTCGCAGATGAACCAGAGCTGGACCCAAAAACAGACTGACAAATTTAGAAGCTTTAGTTTTTATTTGACAATTTCTTTGTAGAGGTAGTTGGATTAAGGAGCGAAGGTGTGTCTTTGGAGTTGCAGGTACAGGCAGGACCAAGCCGCCGAGGTAAGTAACGGGAGTAGCCAGGCAGGTGCTGGTCGGACTAAGGAGCAGAGGTGACTTACTGAAGTGGCAGGGCAGGTGCAGGCAGGATCGAGGAGCAGACTGAACAAGCGTCAGAGATGTGGAGAAGGACCATGCTTATACACAGCTGCTGGTGTTTAGTGGATACTGATGTGCAAATCAGGTCAGGAGCTTCCAAACGAGGACCGCTTCTCATTTCTCTTTCCTCGCTTCCTTCTCCTTGATTCCTCTCCTCAATCCTCCATTTTTCAGCTGTCAATCAAACATGTCATAGTAAGTAGTATCTCAAAGAAAACCATGGAAGGAAGGAGTAAACACAAGGGAGGCTTCAGATAAGGCATCAGATAAAAGCGAGGAAAGAGAAATAAGGCACGTCCCTAATACCTGCACTTGATTCTTTTATAAAGTCGTTTTAGACAAATATCGTGATTTAAAATGTCTAGAATATAAAAGAATTCTCCATGGTTGTCATAGATATTAGTACATAGCAGATACAAGCACAATATGTCATCTAAGCTCATGAAAGTTAAATTTTAGGTCGCAATTTAGTCCTTTCAAAGATCCGTTCTGAGTCATAGATTGAAGATAGTCTGAGACACTGAGGTACATGCCGTCATGAGTCTATTTAAAGACAGGAAGTGACAGTGGGGGCACTTCCTGTGAGCAGTGAGAGGCTGACCTTTGACCTCACACTGTGGCGACAGGGCTGATAGCGTCAAACATTTTTAAACACAAATATCACACAGTCACACCACGTAAAAGTGTTAGAAAAGAACTCATATATTTGTGAAAGTTTTGCCATGGTAAGATCGAACTACATTTATTATTTTACTCAAGATGGTCAGATAGAAAGCATATATAAAATCAATGCTTGTCTCCATGGAGATGTTATTGCTATGCCTGGAATGTTACACTGTATGGCTTTAAACATATCCATTTTGCATTTGGTCAATTAGAGGTGTTTTAACTGAATACTACCTTTGAAAACATGAATTCTTCCTTTTTACGGTCTCCTCTCCACAGATCTGAACTGTAAATTTACATCTGGAAGGCAAAGCAATAACATCTCCGTGGAAAGAAGCATGAGTCGGACCCGTACAGAAGAGTTACACAGTGCTACTTTAAAGAGGACGTGTTGCGTAAAATAAAATAGACATCAGTAGTTTACTCAACAGTTGTATTTCTTAATAAAGGGGACCCAGGAGTACTTTGTGGATTTTTTTTGTTTTGGTTTTCATCGAGAGGAGCCAGCTGAGGTGGCTTGGGCATCTGTTCCGGATGCCTCCTGGACGCCTCCCTCGGGAGGTGTTCCGGGCATGTCCCACCGGGAGGAGGCCCCGGGGAAGACCCAGGACACTCTGGAGGGACTATGTCTCCCGGCTGGCCTGGGAACGCCTTGGGATGGATGGTTTTCTTTTATGTTGTCTTTTTTATTATATGTTTTTGTGCGTCTTATGCTGTTAGGTATTTGTATCTATTTTTTGTTGTATTTTGATCGCTTCATTTACGTTTGAGTGATCCTGTATAGTCAGACTTGAGCGTCAAACCCACGTAGGAACATCTGAAAACTAAACCAGCGGAACATACTGTATTTTCCATTGGAATTTATGAAAGAAGTGCTCCTCCGATGACAGAGCCACCCCCTCCCCCGTTCTCTCACACACAAATACAGCTCTGGAACAACAAACGCCCAGCCCCTGGTACTCTGAGTAAACTTCTCATTAATTTTTCTTTTTGGACTTAAAACAACTTCATTATAGACGTTAGCTGGATTGTGTAACTTTTCTGGTGGAGGGTCCGTCAAATTTTTCTCCATTATTGCTTTGTCTGGAATGTTTCACAGTATGGCATTAAACCTTTCTGTCTTCATGGAAACCAAACCAGACCAAGTTACAGGTCAGATCTGTGGAGAGGCGACCCCGCTCACAGTCAGAATGTCTGTTTTTCTAGGGATTTTTGAGCTTTAAAACCACCAGTAATTAAATAAATGTAAAGTAGAGCTGTTTAAAGTCACACTGTGGAACATTCCAGGCAGCACGATGACATCTCCATAGAAACAAGCACGTGACGGACCCCCAACCAAAAAGTGCGCCTTTAATATTTGAAATTTTGTCTATGAGAAAAATCTACTTCCAGAGCTGATTTGATTAGTCACTGAAATGAAGTACGTTTATCTGTATTATTCTAAAATGAACACACTTTGGCCCTGTCTGTAACCAGCTCTTCTGCAAACCTGGTTTTTGTGTCATTAGGCAAGACACTTGCCACCTTGCCTGTGTTTGAATGTGGTGCGTGAGTGAACTTCCACCTATCTGCCCCAGGTCAGCTGTGGCAGTCGTCGTTTACCATGGAGACCACATAAAACCGTAAAGAGACTGTACTGATACTTTGCAGCTGATGTCATCAACATTCTCTGGTGTGTGATGCTAACTACAGGCACTGCTCTGTCTGAGGCACTGTTAGACTTTAATCTGAGCTTTGTTTAAACGTAATCAGACCAGAAAGAGCTGATTTAGCTGGAACTACAACAGCTGATCTGATTTGTGCTTTTAAACAAGTCTCTCACACATAAAATTTAGCCAATTAGCCAGCAGTTTTTCAGTCCCTCTCACCTTTTTGTTGAAAATCTAAGTCTATGTATGAAAAAGAAAAGTTGTTGCGCATAAAAGTGAAGCTTTCTGTTTACAATTGATTAATAATTGTGATTGAAATGGAATGTATTGATAAAATGTTTTATAGTAACTATCGGTGTTAATGTTTTGTCTGAAAAAGAGAAGAGGGGGCAGATAACATAAGATGACTCTTCTTTCTGCTCCTTTTCATTCATTTCTTGTAATGTTATGACACTGTTGATGTCTTTTTACACTTTATGAATGAAATAAACAAATATTATCTAACACCTAAACAGGACTATGAACGCTCGTATTGATCACAGGCTCCTGAAAATGAACTAATAAGCATCTTTAAACTTATTTGACGTTTGCTAATCTATGCATTGTGTCTCCACGGTAACTTCTGAACATCCCACCATAGAGATACATGTAGAACACCCCCCAGCATGATGTCAGTGCAGAGTATCAAAAAAGATGAATGCATTTTAAACGGTGGGAAGTGCAAAAGGAGAGGAAGTGCATCTACGTGGATGTCTTGAGAGGTGATTGGCTGAGAGATGTGTCCACGTCCAGGCCTGACCTCACCACAGACGCACACACGAGACAGCTGCTATCCACCGCTATACTATAGGGGAAAAACTATACACTAAAACTACACACACTTCCGCTAACCTCCGATCTCCACATGACTGAGGGCAGACAGTTGTCAAGTTGGAAAAAACAATGATCAGTATATTACAGCTCTGAGGTCTGAGGTTCAGCTCCAGATTGTGGGGCTTAAGTCGAGACTTAAAACCAGGGGGGACAGGGCCTGTGTCCGACCCTGAGCTCTGGAACGCTCTGTCCCCCCACGTCCGAACAGCCCCTACAGTGGAGAGTTTTAAATCCACTTTTACTCTCTGGCTTCTAACACCACATGAGTTGTGTGGTCCTCTGTGTCTTTTATTTATTTTATTTATTTGACTTTATTGCTATTTTATGATTTTTATGGTTCTGCTTTTATTAGATTTTTTTTTTATTTTTTATTTTTATTTTTTTTTTTTTATTTGACTTTATTGCTATTTTATGGTTTTTATGGTTCTGCTTTTATTTTATTATTTTTTTTTATTATTTTATTTATTTGTCTTTATTGCTATTTTATGATTTTTATGGTTCTGCTTCTATTTAATTTATTTAATTTTGTCCTTTTTATTTTATTTATTTGACTTTATTGCTATTTTATGATTTTTATGGTTCTGATTTTCATTGGTTTCATTGTTTTTAGTACTGGTATGAAGTGGGGTGCCAGTTTATTATTATTATTATTATTATTATTATTATTATTATTATTATTATTATTATTATTAAATTCCATTTCTGTGCTATACTGCCAGCTCAGCCCTTGTTATCTTGGCCTTCATCCTCAGAGGTATAATACTCCCTACAGCAGAAGTGTAGCCAGACTGGACGAGACTGGAATGGACAACAGTATCGCAGTGTGTTCTCGCAGGGTGTACTGATGTAAATAAACTCCTCCAGCCTTGTGCCTCTTCTTTCAGCTTTTGGGCTACTACAATTTATTTTACAACGATCTCTATGGAAACAGACTTTCCAGGAGAGAAGTTACACAGTGCACCTTTAAATCCTGCATATATAACGTCAGGTTAAATGCAGTCTTTACAGAGGGGTGCTGGTGTCCTGCTCAGGGATAATCACCACAGTCTGAGCCCTGTCACCTGATCAACATGTGGCCTCGAGAATTCAGACAAGAGCGGACAAAAATGTACTCAAGTAAAAATACTATTACTTCAAATGAATGACTTGCAGATAATGAGGGATTATGTGGTTTGCAGCCCAGTTTCCATATTATTAAATGGTCAATGGTCACATTTTTATGTGCACTTTTCTACCTTCAAAGCACTCTAACTATTACAGTAAAGTACTACACTATTACAACACTATTACAGTAAAGTACTACACTATTACAACACTATTACAGTAAAGTACTACACTATTACTACACTATTACAGTAAAGTACTACCCTATTACAACACTATTACAGTAAAGTACTACACTATTACAACACTATTACAGTAAAGTACTACACCATTACAGTAAAATACTACACTATTACAACACTATTACAGTAAAGTACTACACTATTACTACACTATTACAACACTATTACAGTAAAGTACTACCCTATTACAACACTATTACAGTAAAATACTACACTATTACAACACTATTACAGTAAAGTACTACACCATTACAGTAAAATACTACACTATTACAACACTATTACAGTAAAGTACTACACTATTACTACACTATTACAACACTATTACAGTAAAGTACTACACTATTACAACACTATTACCGTAAAGTACTACACTACTGCAGTAAAGTAATACACTATTACTACACTATTGCACTAGAGTAATGCACTATTACAGTAAAGTACTACAGTATTACAACACTCCATTCATTTTCTTCCGCTTATCCGGGGCTGGGTTCCCAGGCCAGCCGAGAGACATAGTCCCTCCAGTGTGTCCTGGGTCTTCTTCTCCGGAACAGATGCCCGAGCCACCTCAGCTGGCTCCTCTCAACATGGAGGAGCAGCGGCTCTACTCCGAGCCCCTCCCGTGTGACTGAGCTCCTCACCCTATCTCGCGCCCAGCCACTCTGTGGAGGAAACTCATTTCAGCCCCTTGTATCCGTGATCTTGTCCTTTCGGTCATTACCCAAAGCTCATGACCATAGGTGAGGGGAGGAACGTAGATTGACGGTAAATTGAGAGATTTGCCTTTCGGCTCAGCTCCCTCTTCACCTCAACGGTCCGATACGGCGACCACATCACTGCACCACCTGTCAATCTCACGCTCAATCCTCCCTGCTGTATTACAACACTATTCCAGTAAAGTACTACAGTATTACAATATTATTACAGTAAAGTACTACACTGTTACAACACTATTACAGTAAAGTACTACACAATTACTTTACATCAAGGAAAGACTCACCCATTCACACACACATTCATACACCAGTGTATAAAAACACTGAGGGTGAGATGGGTTAAGTATCTTGCCCAAGGATACAACGGCAGCATTCACCCGTGGAACCTGGAAACACGCCCAAACTTTACCATGCACCCTCGATCGCAGGCGCCTGAAAATGTTCATTTAAATCCATTTTGTAGTTTTTTTCTTGAGTTTTCAGATGTCACTGCAAATGATCAGCGGTGAAAGCAGCGAAAAGTTACACCTGATGACAACGGAACAACAGACTGAGCAACAATATCGACATGAGCAAATAAATAAAGTGAAATGCTCTTGCCCAAGGACACAACAACAGAATGCAGTGGAAGATTGAATGGGGACTGAACTAGAATAAAAAGCGGGGGACAGGAAACATGGGTGGAGACCGTTGATTTTTGACCTTTGACCTCCTGAAAAACTGTGCCATTTTGACATACACTGGTAGTACTCAGCTACATTTACTTGAGTAACTTTTAAAAGAAATTGTACTTTTCGGAATACTTTTCTAGCAGCAAATTTTTACTCCTACTTCAGTAATATTAAACATTTGTGTTTCTTGCAGCTCCTTCAGATATAATTTCGTTTTTCTCATTTTTGTCTGTCCAGATTTTGTGCATAATTAATCTTCAAGTTAAAATGTTCCACAGCAGGGCATTAAACTTGCATATCTCCATGAAGACAAGCCAGAACTACCACGCCAGGTTACAGATTATAGTTACTGCCAGACTGCAAAAAAATCCAAATAAAGCAACAACATCTCCAAGGAGACGAGCAAGTGACAGAAAAGTTCCGTAGTGCACATTTAAAAACCCTACACCTGATTTATTTTTTGATGGAATTACGTAAAATCTGCTTTGCCCCAGTACAGATATATTGTAAAATCAACTCTTAAGTGAAAATGCGAGTGAAATCAGCAGCTGTTTGCATCTAATCTAAAAAGCTGTTTAAGTGCACGGTTCGCATGCTAGTTGTTGTTAGCTTTACCGCTCTGGCCTCTGTTGTGAAAAACACTTATAAACTCATCACTGTGAATAATTAAGACGCTCTGAATGCATAAGGGAAGTGAGGAGTAACTTTGGACCACTGCAAACTGTAAAATGCAAAAAGTAAAAGTATAAAGTATAAGTATAAGTATTATTATTATTATTATTATTATTATTATTATTATTATTATTATTATTATTATTATAGAGTAGCTTTATAATTTCTTCTACATTTTGGCAGCAGCAAACCGGATATTCCAGTTACTTTTTAACCACCAAAGCTCAAATCTTCCCCTTCTCCCGCCCACTCCTCCACTGATAAAGCCGATATTTTCCATACGCCAGTGCAGGTTACCCCAGTATTTCATGTGAGAAAATGAACGTGTGGAAAGAGGAGAGGAGCCCGCCCAGAGCCATCTTCTCATCACTCACCCCGTACCCCTCCTACGCTGCAAAAACTAACTCAACGTCTTGTTTCTATGGACGTGTCACTGCGCCACTTTGAATGTTCCACAGTGTGACATTAAACAGCTCTATGTTATATTTATTCAATTACAGGTGGTTTTATGGCTCAAAAATACCTAGAAAAACAGGCGTTCTGACTGTGAGCGGGCTCGCCTCTCCACAGAACTGACTTGTAACTTGGCCTGGTTTGGTTTCCATGGAGATAGAAAGGTTTAACATAGAAAGGTGAAACATTCCAGACAAAGCACTAACCTTTAAAATAAGAAACAAATCGTAATGCTGCTTGAATTAAAAAAAAAAAAAAAAAAAAAACACACTTATTCCATTGGCAGATCATTTTACTTGTCAAGTTGAATCTACTCAAATAAAGTAAAATGTTATTAATTTAAAGCTGCATTGTGAAACTTTTCCGGTGGAGGGTCCGTCAAATGGAGATGTTATTGCTTTGTTTGCAATGTTTCATAGTATGGCATTAAACCTTCCTATCTTCATGGACCAAAGTAGACCCAAGTTACAGGTCAGATCTGTGGAGAGGCGACTATAAAACCACCTGTAACTGAATAAATGTCAAATAAAGCTGTTTAATGTCACACTGTGGAACATTCAAAACAAAGCAATGACATACTGCATCCACCAGAAAGGTTACACAATGCACCTTTAAGTCATTTAATGTTACTTAGATATGACTTTTTACAGTGTATGGCCCCCCTGTGGACCCTCGGGCAGGTACGTAAAGAGACTCCAGCGAGGTGAAGGAGGAATACTGCGGAATATAGAGTTTCTAAAAGGGACAAAAGACACGAGCTTCCAAATGACGTGAGCCCATGTGAGGGTAATGCTATACGGAGTCAAATGTGTCTTAATGCAGTACAGATATATGTATAAGCAGGTCAAAATAAGTCCGCTGTGTACTGTGTGCCTCTGAGTATGAAGCGTTTTATTCAGAAAATCAGGAACTGCACAGTTGGCATGCTAATAAACCTCCGCTCTGGTCTCTGAGAGTGAAAAGCGCTTATAAACTCAAATTGCGGTGAACCACTGCAAACTGTTTCAAATGAACTAGTTGTTTTTTTGTTTTTTTTGCAGGATTTATAGGTATATGAAGGATTATTTTTTATGTCTATTTCAAAAACATTAATATTACACATCTTAACTCTTCTTGTATGGATCCACCGTAGGCTTGTCCTCATGGTTATTGCTTTATCTGGAAAGTTCTACACGTATTTTTTAAAGCAGTGCCATGTAACTTTCTGAAAGTGGAACATCACCTGCAGGATTCCATGGAAATAGGTAAATAATTAAGACAGTGTATTAGCAAAATAGATTTGAACATGTCTTTAAACATATTTACTGTTAGAATGATCTGGCCCCAGTTTCAGTCTGTCACAGTTTTGTCTATTGTTTACATGTTTATCCCCAGTCCAGCTCCAGTTCTTAGCCTGATCCAGTCCATCTTTTGCTTCCTCCCTGTTTTTCCTGCAGCGGTCACTCATTCCCCAATCATCCCAGGGTCGTCTATATAAACTCTCTGCCCAGTCAGTTCTTGCTCGATTGTCGACCAAGAGACTTTCCAGCTCTGTGTCTGAAACACTGAATATGAAATCTGTTGTTTGCAATTTGTTCAGTTCTGCATTATTCCCTGTCTGAAGAATCTGTTTGAGTTATTCCCAGCCTGTTTTCTAAGTACAGAATTTCCCAGTTTTAGAGAATATTTTAGTTCACTTCTCATTTCTTCCTTTGTTGTTCATCAGCCTGATTTGTCATATTAAGCTTTTCCTATTGTAGGACACTTTCTGTTGAACTGAGCCAAGGCCTTTGAGTTTGACTGAATTCTTTTGTGTTGCATTTGAGTCCAAGTTGTCTGCGTGATACAGTCAGTACTTTTCCATTGAAACTGGCATTTGTCTCTCAGGCGCTCCCCCTCAATGTCCAGTCCTCCCGTCATTACTGATGTCATGATGACCCGTGTACATCCCTCTGTACCTGCCTGGATAAAACTCATTATGGCCCTGCCCCACACTCTCTCCTTCTCCCTCTTCTATCTGATCTTTTTCTTCTCTACGTGCTCCTTCTTTTGCAAGAGAATAAACACAAAGACAATTGTTTGACTCAACACCTCTATTTCGTTCTCACCCGAATATTTCAGTATACACTTAAACCCATATAGTACTTCAGAACATTGTCCCTGGAGATAGAGTAGTGTTTTATGCCATACTGTAGAATATATGTAGTCAAAGGAACATTTCCATGGAAACAAGGCCAAATAAGCGTCTGGTTTGCGGAGATGCAAACTCACTCAGTACAGACACGTGTTACTTTTATCAGAGCAATAAAAACATCCAAAATTTTCAGAAACAAGTAAATTGTACTTGACTGATTCGTTTTTACACAGTACATTTTTAATCCTACTTGTGAATTTGACTGTAACATGCTCTTACTTGAGAAAAAGTTCACATATGGTTTATTTTTTCTCATTTTTGTGGTTTATTCGTTGTGAATATTGACTTAAACATGTTATCTTACCTGTCATTAAACAATTTAGGTATCAAAGCAAGATTTAGACCAGTTTTTACCTCAGATGCTCTGCCGTTCTGCTCTCCGGCGTTCTGTGGGTGGCTATAGAAATGAGGTTGGAAATAACAAAGTGAAATGATACGTTAGGCGTCTGGTTTGTGTGTCGTTACATAAAAGAGAGAGTAGGAAACCACAAACACAAACAGTACCACAAAGCAGAAGGTTTGTGTGTGTCCGGAGGCTCTGCAGGTGCTCCTGAAAACGAGGCAAAAGTCAACAGTGTCTGCGTGGATCAGCGCTCCCAGTGTGAGCTCATATGAAAAGCCGATTAAATAACCAATGCATTGATACAGCGCATTTCACAATACACAAAGCACTTTACATTCACTCAACTCAACTGTTATTGTAGCCACAGCTGCCCTGGGACAGACTGACAGAAGAAACGCTGCCAATCTGCACCATCAGCCGATGGTGCAGATTGGCAGATGGTGGCTACAATAACAGTTGTAGCCACAGCTGTCTGATCCCCATAAACACCATTATATTCATACTATATACTGTGCGTATTAGCAGGCAATGTGGGTGAAGTGTCTTGCCTCAGGACACAACGGCAGACCCCACTGTGGTATTCCATACGATGCCCCGTTAGGAGCATGGTCTGGGGGTGGTTCTCTTTTTTTTTTTTCTCCTCCCCCAGTCCTGTCCTCATGTGATGCTGTTTTTTGTTTATTCTACTGGAATTTCCCCACTGTGGGACTAATAAAGGCATATCTATCTATCCATCTATTCCCAGAAGTCTCCCGTCCAGGTACAAACCAGGCCCGGACGAGGAAGTTTGGCCACGAGTGAGGAGATAAGAATCAGTACATGACTAAAGTATTCGTCATCAAGGTTACTTCAGTTATTTGAGCAACTTTGAAGTAAATGTGTACTTTCAGACACCATACTTTTACTCTTACTTGAGTAAATTTTTTGGTTTCTCTTCCCACTGAGTAATTCTACAAGTGACCAAAACTTTATGTGGACAATACGAAATAATTTGAACTTTTTTTTGCACCGCTCCTTCAGATATAATTTAATATTTTTCATTTTTGTGTCTATATTTTGATTATTTTTTTTGCATATTAACTTGAACCAAATCATTACATCCAGGCATTAACAACTTCTTACTTTAGTAGTTTCGCTAAATACTTTTTTCTCTTACTAGATTAATTCTTCACCATCTACTTCTCTTCTACTTCTGCTTGAGTAATATTAATTTGTAGTAACCATACTTTTGCTTGAATACAGCTTCCCACCTTCGTTTAGCTCAGTTTAAACTGTGTAAACATGAAGGCGCTCTTGATTTTCTCTGGAGTTTGCAAACATTACCTTGCATGCTAACTGTGCACTTCCTGATTATCGGACAATAAAGCGTTTTCTAACTGGATGCAGACAGTACAAAGAAGACGTATTTTTACCTCATTACCCGTTTATACAATGGGCTCTATTCATGTTTACGTCACAAAACCCGAAGACGTTTGGAAACATACGGATCATCCACGGGTTTTATCACACGCCCAATGTCGAGAATTACACCGGAAGTCGTCATCCGCATGTTTCCAAACGTCTTCCTTTAACCGTGAATACAGCTGATATCTGTATTGGGGTCAGCCAGATTTCGTTCAAATATATAGGGAAAAAAAATGTAATAATTTGTTAATAAATGAAATCACACACGTTTTCGAATTTCCCAAAACTTTACTGAAATATTCTGTTGCAAAGTGTGTACAGACAATCCTTGGCTTGATCAGAATCTCCTTTTTTTTTTTTTTTTAGACCAGATAAGACACAAGTCCCGCAATGAAATCTTCGAATCGCTACTGAAATATACGTTACTTCAGTTCAAAAGCTATAGGAGTTTAACAGGTAAAATTAGCCAAGCTGGAGTCACCATTTGGGGAACATTCACAAACTTAAGAGTGGAAAAATAATAAATATATTTGGGCCAAAAATAGTTTGCTTTTCAAAACGTAACTCACTCTTATAAATAGTCTACTGTAGTTACAATTCAATAGAAAAAAACTAAACCTACCAAAGTCTCAAAATTGCGAAAGACAAAATATTTTCTTTACAATACAAACATTAACCTCATTTCATTAAGTGCTTGTGTTCAAATTTGGAGCAGAAATTGACAATGCCTGAAGGAACAGAAATAGGAAAAGGTATGGCTGACTAAGAAATGCCGTAATATTCTATCAGACTATGGCTAAATGCTATGAGATTCACTAAAGGACATTAGTTTTGATGAATACAATATTGGACATTTTTAGCAAACAATAAGTAGCCACAGCTTGGAAATAAGACATTAGCTTAGCAACACGTTAAAAGGGCCTATATTACACAAAACTGACTCTTGTGAGCTTTAAACCATGTTAGAATGTTGTTTCCTCATCAAAAACAGACCTGGAGTTGTGTTTTGTTTCATTCATGTTTGAGTAATCCTGCATTATTAGTCTGTCTACAGCTCCAAAGCTCAAAATGCTCAAAATGCTCTGTTCCACCTTGTGACATCATGTAGTGGTAGTTTTCAAGTTATCAGCCCCTTTTTATCTTCAGCAGAGATTGGCATTTCCAGATCTGAAATCATCCAAATGATTCTTGTGAAGGTGTGTGGAGTTTAAAAACACTTCCTGTATTACCACATGACATCACAAGGTGGAACAGAAGAACTCAGTCTAAATGTGTAGAGTTTGTGTGTTAAACATGTGAATGAAACAAAACACAACTCCAGGTGTGTTTGTGATGAGGAAACAACATTCTAATATACACTAGATCAGAAAATGGTGTCATATGGGCCCTTTAACCAAGAGAAAAGTACACAATGTATATATATTCTGTATAAATGTATTTTTGAATAATCACTAAAACTGGGACAGTCTGACTTTAACCCCATGATTTAAAGGCCCACGGTGTAACTTCAGCAGGAGGGTCTGCCATCTGCTTGTCTCCATGGTTATTGCTTAGCCTGGAATGTTCCACGGCATTAAACTTGTCTACTCCATAGAAACAAGCAGGTTCCATCACCAGGCCAAGTAACAGGTCACATCTGTGGAGAGGCGACCCTGGTCAATTTTTCAATGTATTTTTGCCCAACAGATACATCTGTAATTGAATAAATGCTACATCAGGACGTGTAATGCCGTACTGTGGAACATTCCCAGCTAAGCAATAACATCCCAACCCAATTTCAGACTGTCACATGTCGCATTAGATAAATGATTTAACAGATAGAAGTCATGTTTTTTTGTTTTTTTGTGAATTCCCAATGTGTGGCTACTTTGAGATATCACTGTAAGCAAACTGCTCTCTATCTATTCTCCAAAACTACAATATTGGAGAATTCTTATTTTTACCTTAGTCCTGTTTTGACCACTTCAAGAGAAAGAAATATGATAAAATAAAAACATTAAACTATAATCCTGAATGTGACTGTTCCTAAAATAAATAGTATTGCCATCAGTGATTGAACTGTCTCACTGTGAGGAGCTGAAGAGTTCATGATATAAGCGTTAGTCCTGAGCAGAGGGAGAAGACGGAGGAGGGACAGGGGCTCTTAAAGTCTTAAAGAGGGAGGCTCCGGGGGTCTTAAAGGGGGGTTCTCACTCCAGGATGGCTCTGTAGATGCTGGGCTCGATATAGTCCTCTCTGTATCTGGAGTTGATGACGCGCTGTCGTTTGGAGTTCTCTCTCACTTTGGGTTCAGTGAAGTTCTTGAAGCGCATGTCTGAAGCTACCGACTGGGAGAGAAAAACAAAAACATGCCAATTTGACTGAATTGAATTGCAAATCAAACAAAAGTTTCTTTCTTTTTGGAAATTATTCTAGATGTGTGGGTAAAAAGTTCTGATGACACTCCTGATTTCTATTCATTCGTCTTATGTAGTCCGTGTAGCTATTGGTTTAGTCCTGGTTTACATCTGGTTTAGTCCTGGTTTACATCTGGTTTAGTCCTGGTTTACATCTGGTTTAGTCCTAGTTTAGTCCTGGTTTTATTTTGCTCATACTGTATACATTCAGTTTAGTCCCATCACCTGAGGTGGTTTAAGTAACTGCCAACTGTGCCTGCCAGACGTCTAAAGAACACATCCCATATTATGCAAATTCACCTTTTTCAACTGTAATCATGTTATAAAACATGATTACAATTCAAACATTAATAAAAACACATACCTGGAGTTGTACGTCACGTTTCATTAACCCTGTTTAAGAGGTCCTCTCCATCTGAGCCTCAGAAATTACAATTTTCCCTGGATTGTTGTGTCACAGTTAGCTTGTTTTGTTTCTGTTTCATTCTCATACTATTGCAACATACAAGTAAGGGGAGTGCAACTGATGTGATGTAACTAATGTTTTCTTAGCATTTTTAAATAAAGCAAAGATATTCAAAATAATAAATATAAATGACGCATAATGTGTACTTTAATGTACACAGGTTTCCCATGTTCTCAGAATGAACTCAAAACATAACAGGGAAAGCTGTATTTTGAAATGAAATGTGTTCCTATTTCTATCACTGATAATTAAAACAGCTCTATAACCATCAGGCATACTTTATTATACAACACAAAAAATGTCATCTTCTCTTCCCCCACTGTGAGAATGAGACCTTTACTTCAGACCTGTTCACACATACATGCCTCTAAAGGTCTCTGCACAGTGTTTGGAGCTGGGGGCTGTGTAATTACCATGCGGGACTTGACTCGTTTGGGCAGGTCCTCCTCCAGTGTGTAGATATCGTCTGGTTTTGCGCTCACCTGAGATCCGTCCTCAAAAACCACCTGTGCACAGAACACGGCATTAACTCACACAGTAAAGTGGTGAAAAGGCCTCTCTGTTTTGTATGTACAGCACACATGTTTGTACTGGGAGAAGTGGCCCCTAAACGTGGCTCTAGTCCCAAAGTGACTCATGGAAAGCTCAAATATTGCAGTGTGTGAAGCTCTCATGGTTTCTTAGGTTGACTGAATAACACTTGTACATTTTCTAGTGCACGTGGCCATAGACCGTATAAAGAAGTGGACTACGTGAGTGTGGCGTCACCCATAGTGTTTGGCTCCAGTTATAGAAGTGAATTTGTAGTGAGTTCAATATGAGAAATAGAAGTCCACAGGCTCTGGAGGGCTCGGAACGTGGCCTTCAAAGCTGGGGACATGGCCGGCCTGAGGACAGCCAGGGCCAATCTGGCACGTGGTATCAGGGTGGCAAAGAGGCAGTACTCCAAGAGGATCGCTGACCGCTTCAGGGACAGCATTGACACTAGGAACCTGTGGAGGGGAATTCAATCCATCACAGACTACAAGCCCCCTCCGCAGACCTGCGACAGCTCCACCCCTCTGCTGCTGAACCAGCTCAACGACTTCTTTGCCCGCTTTGAGATGAACAACAGCACCACGGCTCAGAAAACTCCACCCCCTCCCGGCGACCAGACGCTGACACTATCCCACGATAGTGTGAGACGTTCCCTCAAAGGGATAAAAGTACGAAAAGCCCCAGGCCCCGACGATATCCCTGGTCGTGTGCTGAGAGACTGTGCTGTGGAGCTCACTGATGTCTTCACTGACATCTTCAACATCTCACTGAGCCAAGCTGTTGTCCCCACGTGCCTCAAGACCACCACCATCATCCCAGTCCCGAAGAAGCCGACTCCCACCTGCCACAATGACTACCGCCCGGTTGCACTCACTCCCATCCTTATGAAGTGTTTCGAGCGGCTCGTCATGCAACACATCAGATCTTCCCTCCCCCCCACCCTGGATCCCTTCCAGTTTGCATATCGGTCTAATCGCTCCACCGATGATGCCATCTCCATCGCCCTCCACTCAGCCCTCACCCACCTGGAGACCAATAACTCACACGTCAGAATGCTGTTCATCGACTTCAGCTCAGCATTCAATACCATCATCCCCCAGCAGCTCATCCACAGACTGAACCGAATGGGACTCAGCACCTCCCTGTGTAACTGGCTGCTGGACTTCCTAACGGGGAGACCACAGACAGTTCGAGTAGGAAACAACACATCCAGCACGGTCGTGATGAACACAGGGGTCCCCTAGGGATGTGTGCTGAGTCCCCTCCTCTTCACCCTTCTGACTCAGGACTGCACCCCAACATCCAGCTCCAACCTTTTCATCAAGTTTGCGGACGACACAATTGTGCTCGGTCACATCCACAACAACGATGAGACGAGCTACAGGAGTGAAGTAAAGAGACTGGCCACGTGGTGCAAGGACAACAATCTCCACCTGAACGTGGAGAAGACGAAGGAGATTGTTGTGGACTTCAGGAGAGTGCACATCCAGCATGCTCCACTCACCATCAACGGTGCTGCAGTGGAGCGAGTGAGCAGCACCAAGTTCCCGGGAGTGCACATCTCTGAGGACCTCTCCTGGAGCAGCAACTCTGCATCACTGGCCAAAAGAGCCCAACAACGCCTCTACTTCCTCCGCAAACTGAAAAGAGCAAGAGCCCCGGCCCCCATCCTTCGGACATTCTACAGAGGCACCATCGAGAGTATCCTATCCAGCTGCATCACGGTGTGGTACGGTTCTTGCACTGTGTCCTGCAAAAAGACTCTGCAGCGCATCGTCAGAGCAGCTGAGACTGGACATTTATCACTCCCGCCTCACCCGCAAAGCCACCAGGATTGCAGGTGACCCCACCCACCCATCTCACAGCCTCTTCAGCCTGCTGCCATCAGGGAGGAGACTGCGGAGCCTCCAGGCCAGAACCAGCAGGCTCAGGGACAGTTTCTTCCACCAGGCGGTCAGGAGACTCAACTCTCTCCCTGCCCTACCCTCACTTCTCCCCTCTGCCCCCTCTCCCCTCTGTCCTCGGCAGGCTCAAGGATAGCTTCTTCCACCAGGCTGTCAGGAGACTCAACTCTCTCCCTGCCCTACCCCCACTTCTCCCCTCTGCCCCCCCTCAACCCCCTGTCACCCACTAAGAACACTGGACTATGAAGCACTACCTCACTTTCCACTCATATGGACAATCACTAACTGTCTACCTCATATATTTCAGCACTACCTCACTTTCATCTGTAAATTCTGTTTTGTCTATTGTGGTTTCTGTCTAGTCTAGTATGTCTGAGATGCCGCCCTATTTGAATGTTTACCTGTATGTCTGCACAATTTTTGTCCTGTCTACTATGGTTTTGTCTAGTCCAGTATGTCTTTACATTCCGTTTTATTTGAATGTTTACTTTGAATGTTTACCTTGTTTGCACTTTTTTGTTTTTTTGTTGTTTGCACATTTTTGGTTTGGTTTGGTTTGGCACATTTAAATGTTTGCAATGTTTGCACTGAGGTGGGAGAGGACAGCAATTTCATCTGTGCTATATATTTTTGTATGTATATGCACATGTGACAATAAACAGAATTGAATTGAACTGAATTGATTTACGGATAAAATAGCGAGAAGAAAAAAAAAAAAAAGTACTAGGATCATGTAGAGAGGGTTAATGCAAACACTTTAAGACCAAAATGACAAGGCTCCAGCTGCAGTTAGAGAGAGGAGTGACAATTTCCAATTTTTAATTGACAAGTCAACTGGAAACAGAGTTGATGGAGCCTGAAGCGCCCCCCATGCTCACTCCCTATTTGGAATGCGGCGGCTAGTAGGTTAGCCATGTCCATTTATATATACAGTTTCAAGAAAAAAGTATTTGAGCCCTTTGGGATTACTTGGATTGCTGCATAAATTGGGCATAAAATGTGCCTGATCTTCATCCTAGGGCATTTTCACATAGTCCCCTTTAAAGAACCGAACTCGGTCCTCTGTAAGTGGACTAAAAAGTGAACCAACAGAAAAAGAACTCCGTTTGTTTTGTGTTCAGATTGTGAGTTTATTACAAAGAGGACCGCGTTCTCTTTCTGGTCCACTTGAGCTTTGATGGGGCCCCAGTCCCCCTTCTGTTCACACCAGGTCCTCTAGAGCTCTCAGTCCCCCAATGCACTGAATTCTGGGTACATTGGGAATTCTTGGTAACTGTCACTTGAAACAAAATGTCTGCTGCAGTGCTTGTCCTCCTGTGTTTTTTGATGAAATTTGCTCGCATTCACCGGGAAAATAGAGCTACTCAGATTACATATGACATATTTGTATTTGCGTTGGCATAGCCACGACAACGACCACAGCCAGCCATGTTTACAGCTGAGTGTTCTCGGTTACAGTCACGTGACATATCTACGGCAAGCCAAGGAGGTTACAATACAATGAAAAAGGCGAAGTGAACCCGGTGCGCTTTGTGTTCACAATGTGCAGATTAGGCGAACAGTACCGCTGGCTTTTTAGCGAACCGTACTGAGACCCTCCTAAGAAAGGTCTCAGTACGGTTCGTTTCAGAGGGGTCTGGGTATGGTTGGAGCGTGCACATATGAGCAAATAATGCCGAGTCATTGGTCTGAGTTCGTTTAAATGGCTGAACGATATCAAGTGTGAAAACACCCTAAGTCACAACAATAGACAAACACATTCTGCTTTAACTAATACTGCACAAAAATGATGTTTTCAGTTTTTCATTGAATACAACATGTAAAAACTCACAGTGCAGGGTGGAAAAAGTATGTGAACCCCTAGGCTAATGACTTCAAGAGCTAATTGGAGCCAAGTGTCAGCCAACCTGGGGTCCAACGAATGTGATGAGTTTGCAGGTGTTGGTTAAAGTTGCCCTGCCCTATAAAAAAACTCACTAGTTTTGAGACAGCTGTTCTCAAGGATTGCCTGATGTGAACAATGCCCCACACAAAAAAACTCTCAGAAGACCTGAGATCAAAAATTGTTGAGTTACATAAAGCTGGAAAGGGATATAAAAGTATCTCTGAAAGCCTAGATGTTCATGTGTCTACAGTAAGACAGACTGTCTACAAATGGAGAAAGTTCAACACTGTTGCTACTCTCCGTAGGCATGGTCGTCCTGTAAAGATGACAGCAAGAACACAGCGCAGAACGCTCAGTGAGGTGAGAAGGAATCCTAGAGTGTCAGCTAAAGACTTGCAAATATCTCTGGTACATGCAAACATTTTTGTTAATATATCTACAATACATAAAACCTTAAACAAGAATGGAGTTCATGGAAGGACACCACGGAGGAAACCACTGCTGTCAAAGAAAAACATTGCTGCACGTCTGAAGTTTGCAAAAGATCACCTGGATGTTCCACAGCAGTACTGGCAAAACATTCTGTGGACAGACGAAACAAAAATTGAGTTGTTTGGAAGGGACACACAATCCTATGTGTGGAAAAAAAGGCCCAGCACAGCAACATCAAAACCTCATCCCAACTGTGAAATATGGTGGAGGGAGCATCATGGTTTGGGGCTGCTTTGCTGCCTCAGGGCCTGGACAGATTGCTGTCATTGACAGAAAAATAAATTCCAAATTGTACCAAGACAGTTTGCAGGAAAACTTAAGACCATCTGTCCGCCAACTGAAGCTCAAACGAGGATGGGTGATGCAACAGGACAATGACCCCAAGCATAAAAGCAAATCAGCAACAGAATGGCTCAAACTGAAGAAAATACGCCTTCTGGAGTGGCCCAATCAGAGTCCTGACCTCAACCTGATTGAGATGCTGTGGCATAACCTCAAGAGAGCAATTCACACCAGACAACCCAAAAAAACTGCTGAACTGAAACAGTGTGAAGAGGAATGGTCCCAAATTCCTCCAGACCGTTGTGCAGGTCTGATCTGCAGTTACAGGAAACGTTTGGTTGAGGTTATTGCTGTAAAAGGAGGGTCACCCAGTTATTAAATCCAAAGCTTCACATACTTTTCCACCCTGCACTGCGAGTTTTTACATGTTGTATTCAATGAAGAACTGAAAATATATCATTTTTGTGCAGTATTAGTTAAAGCAGAATGTGTTTGTCTATTGTTGTGACTTAGATGAAGATCAGGACACATTTTTTGGGGATTACTTGCAGAAATCCAAGTAATCTCAAAGAGTTCACATACTTTTTCTTGCAACTGTACAGTCTAACGCATGTGGTGGAGGAAGAGCCAAATGTGATCATTAATGTAAAAGAGCCAGAGAGCCAGTGAAAAAGTGCCTATAGTGCACCTTTAACTAAAATACAATACGGCTCTGTCTTTGAAGCATTTTTAGGCGTCTCCCTCTGTTTGAAATAGCTAAGAATAAATAATTTGAACTAAAAATGAGCATCATGCCTGACGTCAATATGGCACCAACAAGGCAACTTATCAGAACAGGTCCAGTGATACCAGGTATAACTGGAAAGGCCAAGTTATATCATAGTTAAGAGCTGAAAAAAGAGAAGAGTTGTTTACCAGAAACACAGGGTCTGAATGTGCCGCTATGAACTTGGCGCCGTAGAGGAGCCCGTCTGTCCATCTGACCTGCACGGGGTCTCCTTCAGAGGGGGGGCCCATACTCACACAGTCCCGGTCCTGAAACACAAAACTCACATTTACATTCTAATACTGCTACATAAAATGCATGAGAGATTTTCATGTTTTTCTAATTGTCACCCTAAAAGTACCTGTGGCAAATATTTATCAGAGTTTGACATCAGTTAAGTGACAGTTGAGAAGAAAAGCAAAAAAATACAAAAGGTAGCAGTGACTATGGAATACACTATACATAAACCTCTTGTTGTCATTTATTTTTATTAGTTGAATCAAAACTTGTGGAATTTAGACAAGTTTTGGTCATTGTTAAAGAGGGGGTATTACACTACACTTGCGGTTTTGAAAATACTATCTTCACTGGAGAAATAAATAAAAGTCACTCCCCTTGCCGTTATAAAACAGCATGTGTCTCGCTATTGAAACTACTGCACATGCTTATGTATATTTATGAAAAATGGCTGATGTAGGCTTGTGGGCTGAGCATTGGACACAATCATACAGCTAACCGTAAGGAAGGTTTGAATAGGGCCCGGGAGAGATCACTAAATTACTCAAACATACATGGATGACATCTAAAACCTCTTCAGGCATGTTTTTGATAAGAGAACAACATTATAACATGAGAGAAAGCTCCAAAAAGGAGATGTTGTATAATATCCCCAAATTTAACATTATGGTTGCTAGGTAACAGTTTTGAAATGACCTCTACATATGTCATATCTGCTGCCTGTGTTCAACCAGGAAGTGAAATTATAGCTTTATCAAAAAAAAAAAAAACTTAAGAGAGATGCTACTGCTTTGTCTGGAATGTTTGTATGGCATTAAACCTTTCTATATTCATGGAAACCAAACCTGACCAAGTCACAGGTCAGATCTGTGGAGAGGCGACCTCGCTCACAGTCAGAATGCCTGTTTTTCTAGGTATTTTTGAGCTGTAAAACCACCTGTAATTGAATAAATCTAAAGGTAGAACTGTTTAATGTCATACTGTGGAACATTCCAGGCAGAGCAATGATATGTCCATAGAAACAAGCAGGTGACGCATCCCCAACAAAAAAGTTACACAGTGCACCTTTAACTTTTAGTTTTAGTGAAATGAGTAGTCAAAACTGCTATATGCACTTAAACAAATAGATTTCTGCATTTTTTTACCATTTTTTTTTTGTAATTACTAGTATTAACAGCTAAAAAACTTGAACAAAAACAAAAGTACTGACCACGATGTCCTCAGGGAACAGATTGTCGCTATAGGAACCGTCGTCGAACACGACCTCGTAGAAGGTGGCGGTGGTGAGGGCGGAGACTTCGCTGTGGTAGTAGCGGCCGTTTTTATGCTTACAGATCACCCTCTGCCCCACCTTCAGGTCCTTCTGCGAGCTCTTGTTACGCTGTAGAGAAAAGCCAAAAAATAAGACTTAAAGCTCGTATATTACACAAAATTGTCTCTTGTGAGCTTTAAGTCATCTTATAATGTTGTTTCCTCATCAAAAAAAGACCTGGAATTGTGTTTTGATTCATTTACACATTGGTTAATCCTTTATTATTGGTCTGTCTACTTCTCCAAAGCTCAAAAGGCTCTGTTCCACCTTGTGATGTCATGCAGCAGTAGTTTTCAAGTGAACAGCTCCTTTTACCTTTAGTTCAGTAGAGATGGGAAATTCCAGGGCTGAAATGATCCAATGATTCTAGTGAGGGTGTAAATAATATATAATAATGTGTCTACTTCCTGGTTCACGGTTGATATATATGCTTTATAATTCGATGCAGACCACATGCAGAGGTCTTATTTTGACCTCAAGAGCTGCTTATACACGCTTATATATTATGTCTGTACTGGGGCAAGACAAATTTTGCTCACATACGTGAAGAAAAACATCAGGTGGAGGGATTTTATTTTTTTCTTGGTATGTGGGTTTGCCAGTTTGCATACATCCCCAGACTGTACCTGTCCCTCAACCTGCAGTAGACCGTTATCCTGATGGAGCCTGAGGAGACGTTCTGACAGATGAACAGAGGATCCTGCCTGGACCTGCTCAATATCAGGCCTGCAGCATCAGCCTCTCATGCAGCATGCTTCACTCTGATTGGTTTATCTGCCTGTTAAGTACGCCCAATGGAATCAGAGACGCGATATGGTTTTCCCGATACACACGTCTTTGGAAAGTTTTGTCAAAGCGTCTGGTTCTGACATATGCAAGGTTAAAGTGGTTTTCATGTTTTGTTTTCATTTTTATTATTTTGACTTGGTTTGGTGGGAAAGTACTTGTGGTAAATATTTAATTATAATTTTACATCAGTGGGAGTTTGTGGAAAAAAGTTGAGAAGTACAGTACAAAAAACAAAGCAGCAGTGATTCCAACCTACGTCATCAACACTGAAAATGTACTCACAAGAAACACATTTTCTGACAGATTAAACATTGATTTAACAAAATACTGGTGCTGTCATCTTTTTTATTAGTCTAATCATTACTGTTGTGTAATTTAGAAAAGTATTAAGCCTTTGTTAACATTATGGTTGCTTGGTAACAGTTATGGAATCTGCTGTCCATGTCCAACCAGAAAGAAAAATTATAACTTCACCAGAATTATAAATACAAGATCTTAGCTGCCCTAGGACAGACTGATGGGAACAAGGCTGCCAATCTGCGCCATCTGCCCCTCCGACCACCAACACCCCACATTCATACCATGCAATATTTGTGAAGTGCCTTGCCTAAGGACACAACAACTGGCACTCCACTGTGGCATCTGGAATTCCCACTTTAAAAAACATCCTTGGTGGAAGGTTTGGCCAGGCATAGCAGGATGGCACCCATTTAACACATTGGGTGCCATCTTGCATTGCTTTGGGCTTTTCCAGAGCAGTGGTGGATGAAGTACTCAATTTTGTTACTTAAGTAAAAGTAAAGATACAGGGCCAAAAAGTTACTTAAGTAAAAGTATCACGTGAGAAAATCTACTTAAGTATTGACGTACCTGTTGAAAAATGTACCTGGAGAATAAAAAATAATTATTTTGCAGAGATGTAGATTTAGAACAGTTAAAGGATGAAATGTAATGATTTTGAAGGATTTAGCAGATTTCAAGAGTTTGATTTCTTAATTTTTCAAGCCCTTTTTGTGTATTTGGTTTGCTCGAAGTCGGGACAGAAACTCTAATTAAATGTGCTGAAAATATAAGTCTCAGCTATTTTAGCACGTCTCACACCGTAAAGAAAAGTACTTTTTACTTTTCATTCCAGATCTAAAATGTAGTGGAGTAGAAAGTACAGATACACGTTGTACACAAATGTAGTGAAGTAAATCTACTATCTACTGTAAAAACTTGTGTGTATCTGTTCAGACTTGAGCTTGGATAAATCGGTTAATATTATATGTTAATGAATTATGTCCTGTTTTTGTCATTATTGTCCATGTTCATTGAAAGTACAATTGATACAGCTGACATCATCAACATTCCCTGGGGGTGTAATGCTAACTGTAAGTACTGCTCTGTCTGAAGCTTGGACTTTGAGCTTTGACTGACCATAAAGAACTGACTTGAACTGACTGACTTGGAATTCCATCATCCTCACCTCTTTTTGTTGAAAATCAAACACCTAAACAGGACTGTCAACGTTCGTATTGATCACAGGCTCCAGAAAATGTGTTGTTTAAAACGTATTTGGCGGTGTTTGGTAATGTGTGCATTCTGTCACCATGGAAACTGGGGAATATTCTGCCAGTTCACATAGCTACATGTAGAACACCCCTGGCGCGATGTCACTGCAAAGTATCAATTGAGAGTATTGACGATGGCAATGGAAATCCCAGCTTCAGTTCTGTTCCATGTACTGTAATGTGGTAATATAGTGGAGGTTATCACATCAAAACTCCAACCCTGAACCAGTACCATCCATCTCCAGCTCTGTACAAAGCATGTTTTATGGTCGTATGTCTTATCGTGTCTTTTCTCTGTTGTGATGTGTGATTAATGCATGTCCTGTGAAATGTACAACTATAAAAACCAATTTCACATTATAACAACTCACTGACAGAGGTTTTGTACATCATCTAGGGCTGTTAAAAGTATCAAATCGGATTCTGAAAGATGCCAAAACTAGTATCAGTAAGTAAAAAAAATATTACTTCAACAATATGCTACTTTAACCTGTTAAAATCCCTTGACAAGACTTTGGGTCTGTCATAAAGAACTAAGATTTAAAAGTGCTTAATAAGTTATTTCTCAGTTATTTCTGCAGCATAACTATTAATTTAAGCAAAGAAACGTGTAGTTCGATATGTAGTGATGGCCCACGATGTTATTGTTTATTATATATTTATTTATTATTACTGAGACTTTGGCGATACACTATCATGATATTTGGATTATTGTTACATCGCTAGCGATAAATGGGCAGGTAAGTGAAACATGGGTATGAATCATATACCCGACTTTGCTGAGTGTGGCCATTCATCTGTACCATATTTTGCCCTTACCTCAGGAGCAGTGGGGGCCCGGTGTCTGTGGCAGGTGATGAAGACGATGAAGGGCCAGTCGTCAGGGTGCATGAGGATGCCCGCGGCCTGGGCACACGTGGGGTGAAAGGCCGTGGAGCAGCGCCCATGGGAGCACTGCACGCAGCACCCACGGGTGTCAGAGGTCAGCCTGGTCCGGCACAGAGCACACTTCTGTAGGGACACAGGGCAGAGTGTGAGTTAGTCCTACATTACACAAAACTGACTCTTGTGAGTTTTCATGTTATGTTTTGTTTCATTCACACATTTTTTAACCCTGCATTATTAATCTGTTTAATATTTTCCAAAGCTGAAAATGCCAAGTTTCATCTTGTGATGTCATCAAGTGGTAGTTTTCAAGTTAAGAGCTACCTTTTACCTATAGCACACAACAGTACGATTGGTCACCATCTCGCACTCTAAGAACCTCAGGGACAGGCCTCCTGATAGTTCTGATTTAGTCCTGGTTTAGTCCCAGCCTCCCGCTGGTGCTTGAAGTCAGGACTAAACCTGGGGAGTCAGTGAGTGTTTCAGTTTTATGCAGCTAAAACCTGGAACAGTCTTCCTGGACATGTGAGACAGGCCTCATTTTTATTCTCCACTCTGCACTCTTCTCTTTTAATGTTAATGTTAAGATTATAATTTCTGTTTTGATTTGTTTGTATTGTAATTTTAATGACTTTCTTATTCGGTAAAGCACTCTGAATTACTTTGTGTACACATAAACTTGTTTTGCCACTACATTCACCACTCAAAGAACAAAAGAAAGAAAAAAAAAAAGACAAAGAAAGAAGGGCCAACTATTTCTACACCAATTAAGCAGTGCTGTAAGAGAATGGGTTCACACCTGTATAAAAGTAAGAAGTGTTATAGTTAAGTGTAATAATAAAAGGTGTCAGATGTGAGGCGTTTAATGAAACAGTGTAAAGGGAAGTGTGGATTTCCTCTGTGCTCTGACGTCACATCCACAAATAGTGAAGGTCTCTGCTGGGAGTCAGTGAACAGCAGCGTTTCCCATGGATTTTGTTAAAGGCGCACTATGTAATTTTTCTGGTTGGTTCATCTCATTCAATTTGTGGAATTTTTGACCAGTGAAGTCTTTTATTATTAGTTTATGATAAAATAAGTCTAATTTTGTTATGACATAGCCCTGTTTATTTTAGAGTATGGGAACTACAGGATGATGTCGCTTCCTGGCCCAACTGGCATCTTCACAGCTAATTTTGATTTTGTTTTTCATCAAACAAAACACGATTACCTTTCAAAAACTTCTGTTTAACCACAAACTGTATAAAATATGTAAATAATGTAGTAATACTCAAGCATAACCATAGACTGTATAAAGAAGTGGACTAAGGGAGTGTGACGTCACCCATAGCATTCAGCTCCAGTCAAATGAAGTTAAAGAGGCTAGCAGTTATAGGGGTGAATTTGGAGCAGAGTTCCATATTAGGAATAGGAATTTACTTTGACAAAATAGTGAAATAAAAACACCAGGATCATGTAGAGCAGGTTAATATGAATATTACAAACAAAATGACGAGGCTCACAGTAGCAGTTACAGAGAGAGGGTTTTTATTTTAATTATAAATGCAAAAAGTTAATTGGAGCCCAAGTCGATGGGAGTGCCCCCATAGATACTTCCCTATTTGGAACACTGGGCTAGCGTGTTAGCTATGTCTATTTATATATACAGTCTGCATATGAGCATAACATAGGATTGCCAGTGTGTATATCACTAACTGCTAGTCTCAGCTTAGTGTAGTTTAGCCTAGCGTCTTACATCAAACTTGTACACTTTCTGTCACACTTTTGATGAAAAGCATTTGACGGGCCCTCCACCTGAAAAGTTACACAATGCACCTTTAAAGCAAGGCCACACAAAGAAGTTTTAAACATGTCCATTGTTTTTAACTGGCTGATTCGCCTTATATCTGGAAGTGACATCATACTTAACAGCCCTATTTTAGACCCTTAATGGGAAACTGTGGAACAATGACATAAGGTTTAGTATTGTGGCAGATACAGTGGAGGAAATAAGTATTTGATCCCTTGCTGATTTTGTAGGTTTGCCCACTGACAAAGAAATGAACAGTCTATAATGTTAATGGTAGGTTTATTTTAACACTGAGAGATAGAACATCAAAAAGAAAATCCAGAAAAATCACATTATAGAAAATATATTAATTGATTTGCATTTCATTGTGTGAAATAAGTATTTGATCCCCTACCAACCATTAAGAGTTTTGGCTCCCACAGACCAGTTAGACACTCCTAATCAACTCGTCGCCTGAATTAGACTCCTGTTTTAACTAGTCACCTGTATAAAAGACACGTGTCCACAGAATCAGTCAATCAATCAGACTCCAAACTGTCCAACATGGGAAAGACCAAAGAGCTGTCAAAGGACGTCAGGGACAAGATTGTAGACCTGCACATGGCTGGAATGGGCTACAAAACCATAAGCAAGAAGCTGGTGTTAAGGAGACAACTGTTGGTGCAATTGTTTGAAATTTTAAGAAATGCAAAATGACCATCAGTTGGTCTGGGGCTCCACACAAGATCTCACCTCGTGGGGTTTCAATGATCATGAGAACAGTGAGAAATCAGCCTAGAACTACACAGGAGGAACTAGTCGATGATCTCAAGGCAGCTGGGACCACAGTCACTAAGAAAACCATTGGTAACACTTTACGCCACAAATTTTAATTTAGAGAGTGATTGGGAGAAGGTGCTGTGGTCAGATGAGACCAAAATCGAGGTCTTTGGCATTAAGTCAACTCGCTGTGTTTGGAGGAAGAGAAATGTTGCCTATGACCCCGAGAACACCATCCACTCCGTCAAGCATGGAGGTGGAAACATTATGCTATGGGCGTATTTTTCTGTCAAGGGCACAGGACAACTTCACCGCATCAACGGGAGGATGGACAGAGCCATGTACTGTTAAAATCCTGAGTGACAACCTCCTTCCCTCTGCCAGGAAACTGAAAATGGGTCGTGGATGGCTCTTCCAACACGACAATGACCCAAAACATACAGCCAAGGCAACGAAGGAGTGGCTCAAGAAGAAGCACATTAAGATCGTGGAGTGGCCCAGCCAGTCTCCGGACCACAACACCTTAATGATTTAGAGATGACCTGCAAAGAAGAGTGGACCAAAATTCCTTCTGATACGTGCACAAACCTGCTCATCAGCTACAACAAACGTCTGACCTGTGTGTCTTTTTTTGCTTAGAGGGTTCAAATACTTACTTCAATGAAATGCAAATCAGTTTATATATTTTCTTTAAAGTTATTTTCTGGATTTTCTTTTTGATATTCTATTTCTCAATGTTAAAATAAACCTACCATTAAAATTATAGACTGTTCATTTCTTTGTCAGTGGGCAAACCTACAAAAGTGGCAAGAGATCAAATACTTATTTCCTCCACTGTAGCTCCAGCAGAATGTGAACTGTGACTCGTGACTACACACTGAAAACACACTGAAATACTGAAAACTCTGTATACAGGGTAATACCGAGGGAGGAGAGGAAAGGAAGTCTGCACAACAAATATTCACTTAATTTTTTTGCTGATTGTATTAGCTTTGAATTTTATGTAAAAGAGTATAACTGAATTTATTTGTTTGGAGGATAAGCCCCTTGAGATGTCTTGCCATCTCGTTTTCAAGGGGGTCCTCATAGTCACAACAACCGAAGGCAGATACAGTAGGGCAGACAGTAGACCACATGAATTCAAATAAACATAGAAAAAAACAGAACAACATCATCAACACAACCATACACACACTCATTTACACATGACTGTTAGACATAGAATAAGTCAAATCTGAACAAAAACAAAGACAGATGATCAAAAACAAGTACACGGGTTATGTAAATATTGCACCAGAGCATTTTTAAAGGGACAGAAGTTAAGGCATGAATCGATGAGGGAAGATTGTTCCAATCAAAGGGAGCTTTATATTTAAATGAGTGTTTTCCAATTTGTTTTTTGACTCTTGGGACAACAAAAAATATCTGATCTGCATGGCGTAAACTGTAAGAGATTTGAATGGAATTAAATAATATTTGAGATATTCATAACTGAGGTTAATGCATTTAAAGATAAACAATAACCAGTGAAGCTGATGTCGGGAGGACAGAGTGAGCCAGGACAGTTGGAGGTACATCACACAGTGGTGAGTTCTGAAGGGACAGTGGAGAATAAACCTGCACAGACTGTTATAAATAACACTGAGTGGTTGGAGGACAGAAGTTATGGTATTTTGATAAATGATATCAAAGTAATCTAATCTAAAATGGGAAGATGCACTGATCACTAAAGCAATCTGAGAGGATACCAGATTCAGAGAACGTGTCCGGATGAGTTACTAAAAATCCAGTCAATAAGAGATTTGGAATTGCAACTGATTCTTGTGGGGTCATTAATCAATAATTATAATCATTTTTAATTATAACATAATTAAAAATGTTGCGCTCAGTTGCAGAGGAAGGAGCCAGCCAGTTAATGTTGAAATCTCCAAGCAAAATCAGCTCAGTATTACATCCTAAAGATGTAACCGTGGCTAAAATATTTTTTACAGAGTCAGAAGGAGAGTTGGGAGGTCTATAAATGTTTCCAATAATTAAGTGTTTATTTTCATGTAAAATTTATTTAATCAACAAGCTTTCAAAATGTACTGGTTTCTCCTTTGGACAAACTAATTGTGACTGTAGGCTTGATGACACATACGTGGCTACTCCACCTCCTCTAGTACTTCTATTAGCTCTGTACAGAATATAATTGTCCAGACTAATGTCATTATCAGGAATATTAGAGGAGAGCCATGTTTCAGATATTGTAATAATACTGGGTTTGTTGTAAGCAAACCAGGCCCTTAATTGGTCAATTTTAGGTAATAGATTCCTAATATTTATGTGGATAATTTGAAGACCTTTAACCATAGTCCAAAGAAAGGAAAAATAAATAAAAAATATAGTGACAAATGGAGGATATGTAAACTATATAAGAGCAAACAGTCAAGACAAAATTAACAGACACACACAAGCACACACACGTGCACACATACAAAGCATGGAAGCAGCTGATTAGGCTGCAGCATGGCAAAAAAAAATAAAAATAAAAATTGAATAATCTAATTAAACCTCAGTCTGCCATATTTGCAAGAAAAAATCTTAATATTCATGATAATAGATAGTGTATACGTATATATAATGGTTTTAGGTCAGGTTACAATAACAGAATAATGAATTAAAAAAAAAATCTACCCTTACAGCTAAATAGAACAAATACCACTCAACAAAATATTCTCAGCAGTTACGTATGACAGTAGAGAGGAAAGATTGTCGCAAAGAAACACACAACATTCACTCACAGCGTCAGTCAAGATGCTTTATGGTAAACACAGTTCTACATGCCATTAGCCAAAATAGTTTGTAAAAGTAAAGTGGCTGAGTAAGATAAGACAGGCAAATAATAATTATAAAGATGGCTACAAACCATACTCAATGGGATTCTTTGGCAGCATTACGGATAAATGCATCCGCTTTATCCGGAGAACGAAACAGCAACGTTTTGCCATCAGCTTGGACTCGAAGATTTGCCGGAATTCATCAGATTAAACAGACGACATTTTTCCTGCAATTCAGCGCTGAAGTCAGGATATATGAACTCAAGTTCCCTTGAAGACAAGCTCATTTTTGTCTCGGGAAAGACAAAGAACTTTCAGCTTATCTTGGAAATGCAAGAACTTCACAAGGATTGACCTCTGAGCTGATTTGGCGTCACATCTCACTCCAGGAGAGCGATGAGCTCTTTCGATAACCAGGGCAGAGGGAAGGTTATCCTGGCCAAAAAGTTGAGTGAGGAGCTGAGTGACAAAGCAGATCACGTTATGGCCCTCGAATCCCCCCGGCACACGTAGGAGGTGAAGGTTAGAGGCCCTGCTTCAATTTTCAGCATCCTCAACTTTCTCCGCCAGGTAGGAGTTATGTTTTCTAGGGTTTTCACCCACTATTCCAAGCTCATCAGGTTAACATGATTGGAGCCAACCCTGTCCTCTGGCTCCCACTGTCTTTAGCAACTCTTGCATTGTATTCATGCAGTTTTGAATTTTGTCAAGTTTGAAGTCAAAGTGGGACAGCATCTCGTTTTTAAATTGCTGTAGAGTGACAATCAAGGTTTTGTTATCCATGTTAGTTGGGTAATGTGGAAAACTTAATTAATTCAGATGCCAAACAGATCCACAAAGTAAATACAGTGGAGACAGTTTGGAGTCCAATTGATTGACTGATTCTGTGGGCAGGTGTCTTTTATACAGGTGACTAGTTAAAAAAAAAGGCAACGAGTTAAAACAGGTGACGAGTTGATTAGGAGAGTCTAACTGGTCTGTGGGAGCCAGAACTCTTAATGGTTGGTAGGGGATCAAATACTTATTTCACACAGTGAAATGGAAGAAGTTAAGCAGAGTTAGTGCATTACAGACTACAGACTGAGATTTTCACTTCAATTCACGCCAGCCCTACTGCTCGGCCATCTTGTATCTTGTTTAATGACAGATTTGATTCCACATTTCACTAAACAAAGTAAAAGGTGCATTGTCTAACTTTTCAGGTGGAAGGTCCGTCAAACACTTTTCTTTTGCTTTGTCTTGAATGTTTCACAGTATGGCATTAAACCTTTCTATCTTCACGGAGACCAAACCAGACCAAGTTACAAGTCATAGCTGTGGAGAGGCAACCCTGCTCATAGTCAGAATGTCTGTTTTTCTAGGTATTTTTGAGCTATAAAACCACCTGTAATTGAATAAATGTAAAGTAGAGCCGTTTCATGTCCTACTGTGGAACATTCCAGGCAGAGGAGTGACATATCCATAGAAACAAGCAGGTGACGAACCCTCCACCAGAAAAGTTACACAATGCACCTTTAACATAACTATATTTAAAGGTGAGCATGAATAACTTACAGACTGTTGGCTAGCTATCTTGTGACTGTAACGGTATTTGAGAGGGAGGTGAGATGATTTGCGCTTTTACACAAGTCAGCTCTTTTTGGTCAGATTGTGTTAAAACAAAGCTCAGACTAAAGTCTAATGTGAGTAACAGAGCTTCTAACAGAGTAGTGCCTATAGTTAGCACCACACCCCCAGGGAATGTTGATGACATGACACATAAAAGAGATGCTAGATGAAAAAACTCTTCACACTTGAGCCTGATTATCATTGTCATTAGTGTTTCAGCACTCACGTCACAGTACAAAATGTGAGTAGACAGCTCTCTTGTGGATGTGTGGTAAGAAATGGCCGTGGGTAAGTTTTTGGTAAACTGAAATTATATGGTTTGGGGAAGATGATCGGAGTCAGTATGCATCCATATACGTGTGTCTGTGTATGTGTAATGTATATATGTATACACTAGCACTGCATATGGACATATGTTACCAAAAAAACAAATAATGGACATTGAGCATCTTTATAAAAACTGTAAAATAAATATACATTAAAACAAATGGTCAACAATAGAGACAGATTGATGACTGATATATGATAAGCACAAACCTACTTCCTTGCCTGCTACCAAAACAAATATTTAAATAGATAGATGGATAGATAAATGGCTATGTTTGCAATTTCTCTAATCTTCTTGTCAAATTTCTTCTGTGCATGAAGGCTGAGCTGTTATCTTATTTAAATAATTTCAGTTTTGATTGGACCTCCATCTTGTCAACGCAGGTGGCACAATAAATCTGTCAGGCTTTTTGTTATGCTTTTCTGTCATTGTTTTTTCTCCATCAAACTATTGTGAATTTTTTATTTTTTATTTTTATTTTTTTTTAGAGCTTTTATCCATGTTATGATCGTCTTCTCTTCTCATTTACCCTCTTGAAGTTGTATTTAGAGTGATTCATGCGTGTCTGAGTAATCTTTATTCCCTGTATTCAAGACGTTATAGCTTCGATCTACCCGGTTTCCAGTGGTGGGCCGTCAGGGCCAGCAAGGCCTTCTCTGCTGGCCTAAACATGCTCAGAAAAGTAAATTTATGTTATTTTATTTTCATAAATATGTAAACAAAATGATTCTCTATTCTCTGTATTCTTTACGTCATATTATTTCCACTTAGTCGAGTGGCTTCCAATGTGTTTTTTATGGTAGAGTTTTTAACCAATTATATTTCAGCTAGCTTGTGTTGTCAGGTAAATTAAATTAGCTTGAGACCTTCAGAATAAACAGAGCAGGCCCCTGTGCACTGTAAGTGAACGAGCACAGTCAGGTTGCAATAGCCAATCACATCTCGATTCTGCGTACCAAGGCAAGCTAGAAGGTCTTACGCTGAACTCGACGTGTGCGCGTTCGGTGATTGGATTAGCACTTGCTAGGGCCTGACAAGCGGCAATCTGGAGAATATCTAATCGAAAATAAACACGGAAATTCAAGAGCCAGCTGTATTTTTAACCCATAATGGCTGAAGGAGAAGACATTGATCTGGTTGCAGATCTACTTTCCACGCCATTTTCAAGACGGGCCTTTCAGGAAAAGTTGGATATCGTGAGAAGAGGTCGCTTAACCCCTGCGCTAGCTAGCCTGTCCCAGCAAGGAAAAGGGTTTGTCCGACATTTTCAGACGACCAATTATGAACGGTACCCGTGGCTCACAGCCTCTGAGAAACGCTGCAAATTGTACTGCTAGGAATGCCTATTGCTTGCAACTGATCGATTTGGTGTTTGGAGCCATACTGGGTTTGCCAACTTAAGTTGTTTTACCAAGGCAGCAACGAAACATCAGAGCACGGCTGGGCACTTACAAGCTACGGTGCGTTTAAAAACGTTTGGGGACACTCGAGTAGATCTGCAGCTCAGCGAACAAGTACGCCGGGAGACGGAGCTCCACAACGAAAACGTGAAAAAAATAGGGAGATATTGAAAAGACTGATGGATTGTGTCATGTTTTTGGGTAAACAGGAACTTTCATTCAGGGGACATGATGAAGGCGCCCAGTCCTTAAATAGAGGTAACTACGTGGAACTTCTTTCTTTTCTCGCAGAACATGACGCAGACTTGCATTACCACCTGATAACTAACAGGGTGTTTACTGGGACATCAGGAAAAATACAGAATGACCTAATTTATGCTATTGCTGAAGTGATGGGAGACGAGATCAAACTGGAGATCAAAAAAGCCCCTTTTGTCGCAGTGATGGTTGATGAAACCACTGACGTGGGTAACATGGCACAGCTATCACTCGTCCTGCGCTATATGACGGACACAGGTGTCAAGGAGCGTTTCATAAAATTTGAGGATGTAACCAGTGGCAAACGAGCTGATGACATTGCCGCTCTTATTTTCCATTTATTTGAGGAATATGAATGTTCTCTGGACAAAGTTGTGGCACAGTGTTATGACGGCGCAGTGGTAATGGCATCCGGGTTGAATGGGGTGCAGGCTAAAGTTAAAGAAAAGGCACCTATGGCCTTATTCATTCATTGTTATGCGCATCGTCTAAATTTAGTACTGATGCAAGGGGCCTCAAAGCTTAAAGAGTGTAAGGTCTTTTTAGCCAATTTGAATGGCCTCGCTGCATTCTTCTCCAGATCCCCGAAGCGCACTAAACTACTAGACGACATATGCAAGCGGCGTTTTCCTCAGGTTGTGCCGACGCGGTGGCAATATACATCAAGATTGGTGAATGCAGTTTATGAGAAGAGACTTGCGTTGAAGGAGCTGTTTGATCACATATTGGAGCACCATGATGAGTATGATCAGGACACTGTGCTTTCTGCCGATGGATTTACTGCACGTCTGGGTGATTTTGAGTTTTGTTTTTTGCTCAACATATTCAATGGGATTTTTGAGTATGCTGATGTGCTTTTTGGAATACTTCAGACAAAATCACTGGATGTGCAATTTTGCATGGCAAGGGTGAACGAATTTTGTGACACAGTTGAGCGAGCAAGAGACAAATTCAGTGAAATATACGAAGAAACAGTGCGCATCTCAGGTGGTCCAAGCGCGCGCAGAGGCCAGGGCGCGACACAAGACGACCTGCGCGCACACTACCAACGTCTCTACACCAGCATTCTGGACAACATTCTTTCCCAGACACGGACTCGATTTCAGGACCACGAAAGGCTGATGTTTCTCTCCCTTCTCGACCCTCAGCACTTTCAGACATACAGGAAAAAATTTCCACAAACAGCCTTCTCCAGCTTAACACAGAGCCACGGATCATTATTTGATCTTCCCCGACTTAAAACAGAACTGACTGTAATGTATGCCATGGTTGATTTTGAAGGGAGAAGTCCAGCTGATCTTCATGATTTTCTTCGGAGCAAAAATCTGAGTGAGAGTTTGGGACAACTTTACGCACTGGCCTGTTTGGCTGTTACTATCCCTGTATCCACTGCATCTGTCGAGCGGTCATTTTCAGCGTTAAAGCGTATTAAAACTTATGCCAGAAATACGACCGGACAGAAACGGCTTTCAGCATTAGCCTCCATGTCCATTGAAAAGGACTTACTGATGGACCTGAAACGCGCAGATAAACTGTACAACAGAGCCACTGAAGTGTTCTTGAGAAAAGAAAGGAGGCTCGACTTTATTTTCAAATAAGCAGATGCTGTGGAGAACTATGTTGGTGAGTAAATGCATTTTATTTTTAATTTCTTCTTGTCATTGCAACATTTTCAGTTATTTGCTGTTGTATAGCCTATTCTCAAAAATGCAAACGATCTCTTAACTTTATTTTCAAAGAATAGTTTGTTTTGTTATTGTCTGGTTGGGGTCTTATATGAAACGGCGACATTGCGCAATTTATTAGACAGACTTGTTTAAGATCACACAGCGTAATTTTGGTGGCATTTTGTTTAGTATTTTTAAATCACCTTTTTATTTTTGACAATATCTGTAAACTTAGTTTCCTAATCTTAATTGTGAATGCATACTTGATGGTTTTAAATGCTCCTGAAATAAAGTGCTGCTTGACTAGCCTATATTGAGGTTAATGTATGGGGCGTCACTGAAGGCCTAAGGTTGAAATGCACGGCCCGCCACTGCCGGTTTCACAACCACTCTTCATTCTTCAATATTATTTTCTAGCCATTTTGGGACAAATGAAAATAACTGCAGCTATACATAAGAGGGGCCAACTGCATGCATCACTTTGTTGTGATGATACTGACGGTGAAAAGAAAAGATTTAAGAAAAGAAAAAAAAAAAAGAAAAGAAAGTAAAGAGCGAGAATCTGCTTCTAGTAACTTCCCTGAATAGCATGATTTGAATCCTGTACAAGTCAAATGTCTTCACCTGAGCATGAAGGTTGAACTGTTCTTTTATTTGAATACACTCTCTCAGTTTTGATTAGACTTTCAGCTCGTCAGCGCAGGTGGCACTATAAATCTGTCAGGCTTTTTGTAAAGCTTTTCTCCCATTGTTTTTTTTTTTTTGATTCGTGCATGTTTGAGTCTTTTTTTTCCTTCTGTATTCAAGATGCTCTGATCAACCCCCGTTTTCAAACTACCAGTATACACCAACTGCTCTGTATGTACTTCGTTATGTAATTTTATTTACTTAATTGGTGATACAAGTGGGATTTGGCAGCGTTGCGTAGCCATTACTGTAGCTATCCAGATGAGGAGCTGACTGCATGCGGCACTTTGTCATGATGACGTTTATAGCGATGTATAATAAAAGGGCAGGTGGGAATCTGCTCCTTAAACGTAACGTTATTGAGCACGGAATTCAGTGATACTCAATACTGATTCCAATAACACAATGATAATAAAAAAGAAAAAAAAAAGAAAACAAGCATTGGAAACATGCATTTTACAAGTTTGACAGAGCCACTGCACCTATAAAAAGACTTGGAACACATTTTAGGTCTGTATAACAATACTATGTGATTGTATTTAGCCCCTGGGCAATAGTTTGGTCACCAATTTATACAAATGCATGTGATTTTCAACCATAAATAATAGTACTTTCTTTTATATTCCCGTGTGGCCTTATATTCCATAGTGGTCCATGGGTGTATACTAGTCTATGTGCTCTAATACTTGTCCTGATAGAGCTCAAGGTCATTCTAAAGTTATTCAAGGTTATGCTCTGTCCTGTAAATGTGGCTTTTTTAGTATCAACGCCTGCTCAAATGAGTATCTAGTTTCAATATTAGTTTCAGTATAGATTTGATACATTTCACAACCCTATAGCAGACAAATGCACAACATGTCCTCTTAAAAATAAAAACCAAAAAAAAAACCCGTTATGCAGTTTTAGTAACACCAAGGTGAGAAGTGAAACTGAGTTAGCATCTCGAGGCGCCACAGAGGCTGAAGTCCTTCTGTTTGGGGGAAAGGGTGTTGGTGTGAAAACTAATGCAACGCCTCCATGTCACATGAGCAAGAAAGAAAAACAACATGAGAGAAATATGAAGGCAGATTGTTGGACTTTCCCACATACTTTGGAGTATTGCTCTCTGACCTATCAACCCGAAGTAACCTTGAACAATTACACAATAAAAATGTTTACACAATTCAGTTTTGAGAATGGAGTGAAGTCTGTGAACACTTTTAATCTGGCCTTTTACTACTCTTTGTTATGTCTCTGTGTAACTGATAAATAAATAAATAAAATGAACTAGCAAGAATTGGTTTTTAGTCTTTGCAGCTGAGGTCATCAACATTCCCTGGGGGTGTGATGCTAACTAAAAGCTTTGCTCTGTCTGAAGCTCTGTTACTCAAATTAGACTTTAATCTGAGTTTTGTTTTAACACAATATGATCAGAAATACCTGACATAGCTGGAACTAAAACAAGTGAGCTGGTTTGTGCTGTTAAACAAGCCTGTTAAACATCAAATTACAGTCATAAGATCGCTATACTTGGCCAACAGTTTTTCAGTTAGTCAGAAAATCAAATTCGTAAATAGGTACGTGAACGCTCGTATTGATCTGAGACTCCTGAAAATGTGAAGTTTAAATCAGTTTTTTCTTGAGTTTTCAGACACCTTTTTTGGCTGTGTTTGCTAATGTGTGTGTCATCATGGTAACTTTGAAATGTTCCGCCATAGAGATACATGCATTAAACCCCCCACTGTGATGTCACTGCAAAGTATCAACTGACAAAAGTAGAGGTGTACTAGAGATAAATCTACACTTTATTATGTCAAATGCATTACTGTTTAGAATAAGCTGCAATTGGAGTGGTCTTGTGTTATTTATGAAACCTTTACTTCTGACATTGCAATCTGAATCAGTAATCAAGTATTCGAACTTGATTTTTTATTGACTTTATTCATATCACGATCCACAAGTTCTCTCTTGAATACACAAAATTTTAGATACACAATTTATTCTTTTTCTTACTATTAATAAAGGTGCACTGTGTAACTTTCAAGGGGAGGGTTTGGTTTGCCTGGAATATCCCACAGTACGCCATTAAACGTATCCATCTTGCATTCATTCAATTAAAGTTGTTTTTATTGCTCAGAAATAACTTGAAAAACATGCTTTCTTACTGTGAGATCTTGCCTGTAACTTTGTGCTTTGTGGTGTCACATGCTTGTTTTTATTGAACAAGACAAGCTTAACACCATACTGTGGCATATTCCACGTAAAACAATAACATCTCCATAGAGACAAGCAATGAGCGGACCCTCCACCAGAAAATTAAAGGTGCACTGTGTAACTTATGAACCATTAGTAGTAAAAAAAAATCTACAAAAAATAATTAATTATCTAGCTAATATTTTGTACATTCAAGAGAAAATTGTAGATCATGATATGACAGTTTTAACAAAAAGCTGACACAGACACAGGATTGAGATCACAATTCTATTTTTAACCATATCGCCCAGCCCTATTTTGGAGTATGAAACAGCAGCACTAGCAAATCTCTGGCACAGTTGGCTGGCCATTGCGTATTTAATTTCACTCACTGTGCTCGGTCCTGGAATCCAAACCTAAATACAGCGTTTCAAATTAACAGAGGAGACTATGGTACCCTTCACACTCTAATTTTCACCGCCATAGTCTAAAAATCTAAGCAAAAAATTATACTTGATTATGCATATAATGTTATCATAAACAATGTGTTATGTTATCATATCATAATGTTATCATAACCATTTCAAATCTGCTATCAGTGCCTTTTTCTTCAGTAGATGAAATAAGTGACATTTACACACCAAAATATTATAATGTTACTTTGCTGTGACACCATGCTAGGGGTGATCTACACGCATCTCTTTTGGCAGAATGTTACCATGGTGACACAGTGCACACATTAGCAGGCACTGCCAAAAAAGTTTGAAAACTCAAAAAAAATACCAAATGGATTAAACAACATATTTTCAGGATCAGCTTATCTGATCAGATGCAATCATGGATCTAAGATCTTATTAAACTTCCTTGGACACAATCACCATTGCTTCTCCAGCACTGTGCGCCCAAACCCCACCTTCTCCGTCCTCGCTGCCGTGCGCTCTCACTGACAGGGCACAGACCGCTCCTTTGATCAGAAAATGTGCAAATGATTACAAAGGCATATTAGCTACTGTGGAGAGGTTGGATGATCATGACACAGTTCTTCATGTCTCAAACTCTAACACTACTTTTTATTTGATGAAAATTGACCTTATATTAGTGGAGATACAGTCATAAATCCCAGCTGAAATGTTTGTAGTGTTGCAAACTCAGACGCACACAACAGCGTCGCGTGCATGCTGTACAGGCATAGTCTCACCCTCAGGAACAGTATCTCATGATAAATACAGGGTAAATACAGACATTCAGACGTCCTGATAAAGGTAGTCTTCGCCCTGCTCTGAATCACAGACTGAAGCCTCCTGTCTGGGAGAAGTGACAGGAGCAGGGCTCTGTTAGAGCAGGGACAGAGGACAGACACTGTCAGGAAAATAACCCATGAAAAAATAAATATAGGCTACATTGTATTAATATTTATGAAGCTATGCCTTAGTAGACCTCTAAAATGCAATGAAATACAGTAAATTGTCCAAAATTTCCCTAGTGAGGACCCCAGACCCCCGAAACACATAATATCACACATTTGTAATAATTAACTGATTACAAAGTACAAAAATATGAATATGAATATGCCCCGGAATCCAGTGGCCTCCTTTTGGATAACCCCAATCTGGTCACCCTACTGTTGTAGTTCCAACTAAATCAGCTCTTTCTGGTCAGATTGTGTTAAGCAAAGCTCAGATTAAACTTGAGTAATAGAGCTTCAGACAGAGCAGCGCTTCCAGTTAGCTTTACCCCCCCAGGGAACGTTGATGACATCTGCTGCAAAGTATCAGTTAAATAAAATGATTTAAACACTCACTTATACCAATATAGTCTTAGTATGAACCTGAGGAAATTGAAATGCGTGGTGTAGTGTGGTGTGTGGAGTGTACCAGTCTGAAGCGTGAGAGGGGGATGGCGGACAGGTCGATGGGTCTCCTCTGGGTGACGTTGACGAAACGCGCCTCCAGGATGGTGATGGCACACAGCACATGTACCCACCTGTGAAGACACAAACTCCAGTCAGGACCACAGGCGAGGGATGGGACAATAAACAATATCTTTTATCGTGATACAATGGGTACGCAATAATCGTTTGTGAGACATTCTGTATAACTGTGATAATCGCCAACAAAGATAATCACCATAAATCACCAGAAAATACTTATCCATGATGTTTTCTTCTGGATCATTATTGTTTTCACTTTCACTAGCAAAGTACAAGAATATAACAGTTTTTAAATAAGTAAGTAAGTAAAGTCTAGTTATATAGAGCTTTTCACAGACAGGTCACAAAAGTGCTTCACAAACAAAAGATTAAAAAAACAGCATAAGATACATTCATAATAAAATCAGTCACAGAAGCCTTAAAGGTTGTATAGAGGATTTTCCAAGGAACGAGAAATCAACGACTGTTTGTCCTTTTTCAAATGTTGTGCATGTATGATACCACCCCCCTCTTCCACAGCTCCCTAAGTAGAAACGCCTCCTCCCGCCTCCTCCTTACGCTAGAAATCATGTTTGTTTACAGCCGGTGCACGTTCAGAATCGCTGTTACTGCGCGTTTTCAAATGATAAGCAGAAGTTTCCTGTCCGGAATTAATTTAGTGACCAACGCTTCAGTCTTTAGACCCTCTGCTTCAGTGCACGGCATCGCTGGAAGGAATCTCCAAGAATCACCTTAGTTTGGCTTCGCTCCTTTTCTCCTTTTCTTCTATCAGCGACCTCAAAAACGGACTTTCTTTTGTGACTAACTGGTAGTGGATTCTTGTCTGGAACGTTTTTAATTGCTTTTTAAAACCATCTACATGATCTAGAGAGCGTAAGGAGGCAGTTCATTCCAGAGTTTAGGGGAGACAGCTTGAAAGGATCCCCCTAAACTCCTCTCGTTTAAAAGCTTGTCTGCAGAACCATTAGCAAGTTTTGGCTGGTAGACCTCAGGCTATCGGCAGAGGTGTATGGCTTTATCAGGTCGGAGATATTGGCAGGAGTTTAAATATGGAACCTATAGATAATATTCAAATAATCATTATTCATATCCATCACATTTTTAAACTGTCAGTAACTTTCATAATTATCATGACATAATCATTAATCGCAATTATTTCGGCCATGATAATTGTGACACCAAATTTCTATACCGTCCCATACCTACCACAGACTGTAGAAAGAAGTGGAAACAGGAAAAAGACTGAACTACATCCAGATTTACTAAATAAATCAGCAGAATAATATAGGCTATGCATGATTTAAACTTTAAAAACAAATTAATCCTTAGTGCGTCAATGTGTGAGTGGTTCATTGGGGGTAAAATAGCACTATATAAAAAGTGACAATTACAATTTACAGGCGTATAAAAGTGACTGCTGATCAAATGTAAACAGGATAAAAGCCATAAATTAAAATATAAAAAGCCTCATTAGAACTGCCTTTTTATTCATTTAGCATTTTGAGCTTTGGAGATGTAGACAGACTAGTCATAAAGGATTACTCAAACATGTCTGAATGAAACAAAACGACTCCTGGTATGTTTCTGAGGCGGTAAGAACATTCTAACATGGCACAAGATGCACTATGTAACTTTTTGATTGAGGGTCCGTCACCTGCTTGTTTCTATGGATATGCCACTGCTCTGCCTGGAATGTTCCACAGTATGACATTAAACAGCTCTAATTTACATTTATTCAATTGCAGGTTGTTTCATAGCTCAAAAATACCTGGAGATAGAGGCATTGTGACTGTGAGTGGGGTCGCCTCTCCACAGATCTGACCCCTAACTTGGTCTGGTTTGGTCTCCGTGAAGATAGAAAGGTTTAATGCCATACTGTGGAACATTCCAGACAAAGCGATAACATCTTCATGGAGAAAAGCATTTAATGTACCCTCCACGAGAAAAGTTACACAATGCACCTTTAAACTGAACAAGCATCTGATTTCAACAGCAAAAAAGTACATGTCTTAACAGTAACAAAGCAACGCATTTTCAATAGCAAAGGATGTACACAACGAAATCGCTGTAGCTGTAGGCCATTCTCGTTTGGTTCAGCCCGATCAAAGAGAAGCAGAGGGGGGGCTGTGCGTTAATAGCCTGGATGTAGAGTTTAGCTCCGGGGCGGGACTCACTACATGGATTTTACCTTTAAAAGAACCAAGCAGAGATGCAATCAATGATTCACTGGCTCAATGAACAGCAGGGAGAGGAAGCCAGAGCGGAAGACTCAGCTCTCTAAGCAGTTCAGTGTGTTTTCAAGTGCGCTTTTATGACATGACAAAGTATTTTATAGGTTCTGTATTACGCAAAATGGATTCTAGTGGGATTTAAGACATGTTAGAATGCAGTTACCTCCTCAAAAACATATCTGGAGTTGTGTTTTGTTTTATTCGCATGTGCTTGCGTAATCCTGCGTTATTATTAGTCTGTCAAAGCTCAAAATGTTACACCTTGTGATGTCATGAAGTGGTAGTTTTCAAGTTAACAGCTACCCTTTACCTTTTGTTCAGCAGAGACTGGCAATTCCGGGTTTGAAATTATCCAAATGATTCTAGTGAAGGTGTATGGAGTTTAAAGTTTTCAGTTTGAGAGAAGAACTCAGCTTAAATATGCAAAATTTGTGTGTTAAACATGTGTGAATGAAACAAAACACAACTCCAGGTGTGTTTGTAATGAGGAAACAACATTACTAGTATGTATTCTTGGTAAACTTAAGATAGGACTAAAAGGGGAAGAACTAGTAAACAGCATTTTCGAAACTGCCTCTCACAAAACTCCAGCTAATTCACGCTATCTGTTGTCCTTCTGTTCCTAATGAAATTTTTTTTTATTTATTTATTTTATTTAACCTTTATTTTACCAGGTAGGTCGGTTGAGAACCAGTTCTCATTGAATTTGCATTGATGATCCATTCCCGTTCAGATAAAATATGACAGCATCTATAAAGGGATTTGATACGAGTTATAATTTGAATGAGATAAGATATGGCAGGTCTCATATTTGCCCAGTGCTGCAGTGAATGACACAGCAACAATGAAAAACGTGAAGATTTTGTAGAAATACATTAAATAAAAACATAAAGGAAATGTATGTAGCCTGTGTTATGATATTACAACTGCAACTGAATCTTGGTGCCTTAAAAGATGCACTGTGCAACTTTTCTGGTGGAACGATGGAGATGTTCCTGTTTTGCATTGATTATTCTACAGTATGGAAATAAACTTGGTAATCACAATGGAGACTGGTTAATGGTCAGATCTATGGAGAAGCACATGGTGAGAATTCAAGTTTTTTTAAGGTATTTTTGAGCTATAAAACACTTGTACTTCAAGTGCAAAGGAGATATGTTTAATGCCCTAGTTCGGATCATTCTAGGCACAGAAATAACATCTCCATGGAGACAAGCAAGTAGCAGACCCTCCACAGTGCACCTTTAAATTGCAGACAGAGGACACATGCAAGTTTGTCTCATTCTCAGCATATGGACAGCTCATGCCTCATGTGAAAGCTCAGAACCTCCAGAATTCACTCACTGAGCTGCAGATGAGCTTATTCACACATTATAGAGACCATTCATAATTTATTTTTATATATCAAAACACTGCACTTTTATGGGTTGATTATGTAAACTAGAACTTACTTGTCATTGTTGGCCCTTTGCAGCGCTCCTCCTCTGAGTGAACACAGACAGCAGTCCTATAAAAGACACACACACAGTTACTTTGGAACACTTTAAAGGTCCTATATTACATAAAACTGACTCTTGTGAGCTTTAAGCCATGTTATAATATTTTGACCTTCTCAAAAACAGACCTGGAGTTGTGTTTTGTTTCATTCACATATGTTTGAGTAATCCTGTGTTATTATTAGTCTGTCTACATCTCCAAAGCTCAAAATGCTCTGTTCCACCTTGTGATGTCATGAAGCAGTAGTTTTCAAGTTAACAGTTACCTTTTACTTTTTGTTCAGCAAAGAGTGGCAATTCCAGGGTTGAAATGATCCAAATGATTCTAGTGAAGGTGTATGAAGGCGAGTTTAAAAGCACAGTGGAGCACTTCCTGTTACCACAAGACATCGCAAGGTGGAACAGAGTGTTTTCTGTTTGAGAGAAAAACGCAGCTTAAATATGCAGGCTTTGTGTATTAAACATGTGTGAATGACACAAAACACCAACTCCAGGTCTGTTTGTGATGAAACATTATAACATAGATCAGAAAATAGTGCAATATGAGTCCTTTAAACACACAGCTTTTACACAGGTTTTAGCACCATCAGCACACCTGAATAAATACACAGTTCCTTTGCGTCGCTTTGGGGAATAGTTTTTTGTCTTTGGCGTGTTAAGCGTCTAATGGTGAGAGGGGAAGCGGTCTTAGACAGCGGTGGACACCTGGCACGGTGGCTGTCAGGAGGGGGGAGGGGCCAGTACGTCAAAGCTCCAGCCAAGCGCAGAGAAACAGCAAGAACGTACAGACTCAGCCATTTGGCCCCAAACCAGGTGGAGAGGCACCCGAGTCTGTTATGTAACACACACTTATGCACGGATGCTTTTTAGACATCTTATTTCATTTTGGATCTTTGTAGAAATTCTAGGACTGACAGTTTTCATTTAAAAGTGCATTGTGTAACTTTTCTGGTGAAGAGTCCATCAACTGCTTTTCTTTGTGGACACATTATTGCTTTGTCTGGAATGTTTCACAGTATGGTACTAAACCTTTCTATCTTCATGGAGACCAAACCAGACCAAGTTACAGGTCAGATCTGTGGAGGGGCGACCCTGCTCAGTCAGAATGCCTGTTTCTCTAGGTATTTTTGAGCTGTAAAACCACCTGTAATTGAATAAATGTAAGGCAGAGCTATTTAATGTCATACTGTGGAACATTCCAGCTAGAGCAATGACATATCCACATAAACAAACGTGCACCTTTAATGCATCTTTACACAAACACAATGCACCTTTAACAAAATTAAAAAGAACTTAAATAATTATGCATTTGTTTTACAAAGCGCTTTTCCTAGAAGCTCAAAGTTGCGTCACAATCTCGTCTACAATTCATTCACTCCACACTGATGGTGGTAAACTGCTACTGTAGCCACAGCTGCCCTGGGACACACTGATGGAAGTGAGTCTGCCGATTTGAGCCATCCAACCACCACCAAGCCATCATGGACACACACCACATTCATATTAGGTGGTGAAGTGTCTTGCCTAAGGACACAACAACAGTCTCCACTAGAGCCAGTCCTGAACAACAGAGACACCAGTGGTTCTGTTTAGCTGAGCATATGACCGAAAGCTTTTTATTCCGCACTCCTCCTCCTCTTCTTCTTCTCTTTTAATGTTAATGTTATGATGATTATTTATGCTTTGATTTGTTTGGATTGTGATTTTAATGTCCTTCTTATTCTGTAAAGCACTTTGAATTACTTTATGTACAAACTGTCCTTTATAAATAAACTTGCCTTGCCCTCCAAGTCATCCAAAAACTAACCAGACTGAACTCTGCTTAGCTTCAGAGGTCAGACAGATCAGCCAATGATAAGGAGGTGTGACCTTTTCCATTACTTGTCTACTACCCACCTACTCTGAGTATTAAGATAATATGGCAGTCTTTAAGCTTGTAGGAAACAGCACAAGTTATGTCTAAAACTAAACTACTTGGTTGCTGCCCGCTGGTGCCAACAGGTGCTGGCAGGTGCTGGCAGGTGCAGGAACCAAGAATGCGCCACATTCCTTCATGTTTCCCTTCGGCCCATTGTTCAGAGCTGAGGTGAGCTCTCAAAGCAACGGAAACACACAGACTTACATTTGACGGTCAAGGTGAGGAAAAAACACTGTGGCTAAACAATGCTATGAGAAGGAAGACCTCTCTCCATCAAGGACCACCCCAAACTGCGAGATAACCCAGTGATGGAGCAAGTCTGATAGGAGAATATAAATGACCACTTTCCTTCGTTTAATACAAAAAGAATCGAAAAGTCAATGCCAAAAGGTAGAAAATGATAAATATGGACAATATGGACTTCCTTTGTGTAACTGTGATAGGAAGCAAGTCATTAATACAAGGCCAGTGCTCTATCTATGTAACAGGAAGATAATCGAGAAAAAAGTAAAAATAAATAAATAAATGAATAAATACATAAATAAATAAATGAAGAAATTGTACAATAAAAAATCTAAAGAAAACAAAACAAAAACAGGAAGACTGTTGAGAAAAAAGTAAACTAAATAAATAAACAAAAAAATAAAAAGGACTTGCACAGTAAAAAAAAAACTAAAACAGGAAATTATAGATTATAGAAAGATATATAAAATATAGATACATAAAAAGAAAACTTGTGCAATAAAAAAATTATTTAAAAAAAAGTGAAATAAAATTTTAATATTTCTGCTGATTGTGAGTGAACTCATTTTCAAAGGGATCAGTTGTTTACCTGTGATATGGCTTTGGCCTTACAGCGAGCACACTGCCAGTCATTTAAGTCTTCATCATCTTCACAAACGCCATAACAGCCTAAAAACAGGGGGAAAAGTGTTTATACCAATATTACCACTCAACTAATAAATACATATAAATGGATTAGAGATATAATAATAACAACTTGAAATGAAATCCAAAGAACAGATATTTCTATTGAATAAATGTGTAAACAAAAATGAAAACATGTCTAAATCATTACCAAATTAAGATAATGACTAAAACAAGATCACTTTAGTTACAAGTGGCTCTTTAAGGAAGACCCATTATGCTTTTATTCTGCTATATAGTTATAATCTATGATACCCGTGGATCATTTTGTTGTATTTTGGACATTTTAAATTGCAATATTAATATAAAGAGCGTGCACCTGATTTTAATGTGTTCTTGCAAGATAAATTCCCTTTACATCATGTTTTCTATGGTAAAAGTTGGTCAATAAGAAAAAAAAAAAGCGAGACTATAAAATATAAAAAGGGAAAACAATTATACCATGGTTAAAAGGTCGAGTTGCAAAATATGTCTCATTTAAGGAAAAGAAAACAGTAGTGTCTGTTCTCAACATATAATGCAATCTAACCTGAAGACAACACACATTTTGAACTCAAACTACAGGTGCGACAGAATTTTCACGACAGGAGACACAACACCAACTGACTGCAGCACTGATTATTTCCTGGTTATTTGCGTTGGTCCCATCACCAGAAAATAAAAACTGAGACAGAGTTCAAAGTGTGAGTGTGAATGTGTGAGAATAAGTCTCTGTGTGGTGGAGTCTTTTAGCTACAGCTGCTCAAAAATATGCAACTTTCCAGAGCTTAAGTGACATGTAACCCTTTCATGCCTGTGCTAAATGTAAAGACAGAGGAGAAAATCTCACAGGATCATTTGAGACCTGATGAAATGGCTAAGACTTATTTTTAGCACATTTCACTTGACTTAACATCCCAACAATACACAAAAATTGAATCACTTAAAATAAGCTTTTTTTTAATCAATATTACTACATTTGATGCTTTAATTTTCTAAAAATCTCAGCCAAATACTAAATACTAAACAGGTACTTCAGTAGTTTTACTTAAGTAGATTTTTTTCATGTGATACTTTTACTTGAGTAATCTATTGCCCCAGTATGTGTACTTTTACTTAAACTAAACTGAGAACTTCATCCACCACTGGATTTCGTGGCATGAGATCTCGTCCCATCTGTAACTCAAACCATGAAAAACAAATTGTATCAGTGTTTCTAGTGGAAGTGTAGAAGTAGCGCAGCCTTACTGGTGTGCACACGGACACAGCAGCGCCCACAGGTGATGAGGCGGCTGGTTCCATCCTCGGCAACGTAGGGGTTGGACAGTTGGCCTTCAGAGCTGTCAATGCCTTTAGAAGACTGTGTGTTGAAGCACATCTCAGGGATCAGAGGTTTGGACCACTGACAGTTTCCTCTGGTCACTAAAGACGTGTCCCCTCCACACTCAGACTGGAAACAACACAGAGGACAGTCAGATTATGCTAGTCTCTACTGGTGTTGTCACAATAATAAAATGTCTAACTTGATTTCAATACTAAGGAATTGACTTGATACTTTAAGGTGCATCGTTTAACTTTTCTGGTGGAGAGTCCGTCAAATGCGTTTCTCCAGTGAGATTTTATTACTTTGTCTGGAATGTTTCACAGTATGACATTAAACCTTTCAATCTTCACGGAGACCTATAACTTCATTCACGGAGACCAGACCAAGTTACAGGTCAGATCTGTGGAGAGTCAGAATGCCTGCTTTTCTAGGAATTTTTGAGCTCTAAAACCATCTGTAATTGAATAAATGTAAAGTATAGCTGTTTAATGTCATACTGTGGAACAGAGCAATGACATCTCCATAGAAACAAGCAGGTGACCCCCAACCAAAAAGTTACTTAGTGCATCTTACATACTGTACCTTTAATCAAGCATTTTTAAAACTACCACTAATGATGAACAAGCACATTTTAGCTGGTCATCCCCTTTAAACCAGAGAATGAGTCCTATGACAGTGCTGTTCTTCCCCTGTGCGTGTGCGCCCTCTGCTGGTACCTGGTGGTGAGTGTAGAAGAGCAGGCAGATGGAGCAGTATGGGGGCTGTTGGCTCATTCTCTGGTTGTACTGTCTCTCTGCTGTGGGGTTCTCAGGCCTCTGCTGCCATAGATCTGTCAGAGGCTGGGCCCACTCCTCATTGGTCTTTCTGGGCAGGTCTACAAACACACAGCAAAGAAACTGTTAAAATATATTAAGTGAGAGTCAAGGAAAACTACTACCATTGTTATAGTACTACTTTCAAAGAGGGTGTGTTGCAAAATCAGACACTATGCCATCAAAATATTCAGCTTTAATGCAACCAGAGATACTGAAGAAACCAAATCTGTCACTAATGTCCATTTTATAAGTACTTTTATGTACTGACAGTAAGTGCAGAACCAGTCTTATTTCAAACAAAAGCCAGTACATTATAATGTGACCAGCAAGATAAATTCTCATATTATTTGCGAGTTCACCACCTTCTGTCTCCATGGAGATGTTAATTTGCCAAGAAAGTTCCAGAGTTGCACAGTTAAACTCTCCAGGGTGAGACCACCAGGCCAAGTTACAGGTCAAATCTGTGGAGAGGTGACCCATACATGTTTTTCAGGATATTTTTGAAACACCTGAATTGCAATGCAAGTTTAATGCTCTGCCAAACATTTCAGCAAAGGATTAACATCTCCATAAAAACAGAAAACAGATCCTCTATTCGAAAAGTTACATAGTGAACTATTTGAAGTGTGAGAGAACATACTGGTCTCATGGATGACCTCGGTGAAGAGCGGATGGGAGGGAGGCAGAGAGGGCAGCCCCATCTGCCTCTGCCTCCTCTTCGCCATTGACTTACAATATGACTCCTCCTCTGCCACCTGCTGGACACACAAGAGATGACAACTGTAAAAAAACAACACAAGCCTGCCATTTCACAACACATTTTCACTGCATGTACTGGTGTATCTCCTTATTCATGATTTGCTGTTCTATTGATCCTACTTACATCCTGAGAGACCACCTCTGTTTGAGCACAAAGCGGTGCTGTGTCAGTGAAGGTGTCTGTCACAACTACAATGTCACCGTCCACAAGCGGAGACTGGCAGCTCTGTTTGGGAACAACACAGTACAGCCAGTCACTTTTCACTGTGCTTTTGGGTAGGGATGTCAAGATTCAGCTTCTATGGGGCATTAATTGTTAACACGTAACATATTTAGATCACCAATTATTGTTTTGAAAATGCTGTATTCGCCGAAAACAACGTATTAACATGTTTCATTAGCTCAGTTCAGTTGTATTTGATGCTCTGAGTATCCTTTGCTCTTCGCACTAAGTTACTCCTCCTTCAGAGCGATATTGCATTACAATCGGTGTGCATTCAGTTGATTTGATTACTGCGCATAGCATCAGGTTTGTGAAGTTATAGTGCATTGTTTTGTATCATGCTTTTGTACATTTGTGGAAAATTGTTCTGAGAGCAGGGGTTATGCAGGCTTGGACAGGCTCGTACTAGTAACCGTAAGAAGGGTTCGAATCGTGCCCGGAGAACTAAAAAAGTATATAAAATAGTGTACATTTTAGAACAATACATTTCACTGATGCAAACTTTGAGACATCCAGGATTAAGATATGATAAAGCTACATCTGGTGGAAGAGGCCTGAAGAGAAACTTTGGCTTCAAAAAGCAAAGTCCAATTGTTTTTATTTTCACTTGCTTATATTTCATTTACATTTTTTAATCTATCTATACTCCAACAAAGTATGTCTGTTTCTACTACATATAGTACTTTGCATTATCATTCAAAAATTACATTTCATAGAGGCTGGTCGCGTACTACAGGAAACTGGTGATCTATTAGACAATGTGAATACAAGTGAATTAATAAAGATTTCACCATTCAATAACGGCATCCAATAATCATGAATTATGGTGATGTTTCAATTCTAAAATGTGATATCGTGACATCCCTACTTTCGGTCTCGATATAACAGCAAAGAAGGAGCTTTAATTGACAGATTTTTAGCAGCAAAATTGTTAGAGAGTCATGCAAAGGGGATCCACCAGTATGCAGTGAAAAGCTTGTGATCATTTAGTGCATGCAAAATGGAAAGAGCGGCACTTCTACAAAGAGTTACAAATACAGTGAAGAAGGCTATATAGTGAGTAGGGACCGATGAACAGACCCTGCGTTGTAATTCTGTTTTCCTACAGATATTCTCACAGAAATAAAGCAGATTAAAGGTGCGCTATGTAACGTTTTGGTTGGGAGTCCGTCACCTGCTTGTTTCTATGGATATCAGGGATGGGACAAAATCTCATTCCACAAGATCTTGTGAGATAAAATTGCCACAAGATAGTACACACTTGAGAAAAATGATCTTGTGATATATTTTTCCATTTAGTCTGTATTTATATCGGACAAAAAAGACTCTTATGAAGCTATGGTTTCAAAAAGTATGTCTACAATTACAAAAAAAAGTTAAATGTTGGCCCAGAACAGCAAATGGGATCACACTTTTTTTTTTATTGTAGATTATGTGAAAATCTCGTTCTGTCTCGATCCCGTGGCCCTATTCTCGTGTCTGGTTTCGTTTTGTCAAAATTGTGTCTCGTCCCATCCTTAATGGATATGTCATTGCTCTGGTTTGAATATTCCACATTAGGGCATTAAACAGCTCTACTTTACATTTATTCATTTACAGGTGATTTTACAGCTCAAAAATACCTAGAAAAACAGGCATTCTGACTGTGAGCGGGGTCGCCTCTCCACAGATCTGACCTGTATAAAGCCTGTATTAAAGCCACACTGTGAAACATTTCTGACAAAGCATTAACATCTCCATGAAGAAAAGCAGGTGACAGACCCTCCACCAGAAAAGTTCCACAAAGCACCTTTAACATGGGATTTGAATTACACTTTGGATATGAAAGATAATGGATGAGCTGGAGTTAATGCTAGTTTAGTTATTTTATGAAGGTTGCATGAAAAACAGTCTTCTTTAAAAATGCTTGAGTGCTTTCTTAATTACCATCATAAATCTCTGCATTTGTATTTGTATATGTTTTTTGCGTGTTTGAATAAGGAACAATGGTTACTTCTACAAAATCATCTCACTATTTCTTTTTATTAATACAATACAATAAAACTTCTGTACTTACATGCACAATGGATCAAATCGTTTGTGTTTATATTTATGGCATTTTTTTCTCTCAAAACACAGTTAACATATTGGAGATATTAAAGTGCATATGACAGGTTTTTATGATTCTCTAATTTTGACTTAATTTGGTGGGATAACACCTGTTGCAAATATAAATTATAGTTTTACACAAATCAAGAAGCAATTTGTCAAGAAATAAAGTTGAAAAATATGTTGAAAATTACAGGAAGTAAAGAGTTCTGTTTTAGAGAGAATTCTATCCAAAACGTTGGTCACAATTTACACGCAAGACTCACATTTTTCTGATACTTTGAACCTTATTTCAACAAAATAAGGTGCCTTCTTGTATTTTTATTTGTCAAATAAAAATCTCTGTGTACATTAGAGGAGTTGTGGCCAAGAGTACATGATAGTTGCTAGGTAACAGCTATGGAATTCTCTAGCGTGATGTCTTGATTTCCAGCCAGGAAATAAAGTTTAAAACCTACAAATTGGCAAAATTGGGGAAAATAATGGTGAAATTTCGTCTTAAATCTTAAATATATAATGATCTTAACTGTGTTTTGGTGAAATGAGTAGTCTAATCTGTAATAGGAACTTTAGCAGTGTTTTGAGAGGAAAAAAAAGCTTTTTTCAGTCCTTAAATTGGTCTCAGATAATATCAGATATCAGCAGACAGAAGGCCAAAATATTAATCTGTACTGAAACTTAAAAAAATGGAACCCTAATCTAAATGGTAGGAGAAATATTATTGTGTGCATGCCAGATGATCTGACCATATGTATGTGTATCCAAACCCTACCCACCTTCCTCCGGTTCTTATCCGCTTTGACTGGACTGACCCCAGGAGAGGACATGGGGCTGCTGGACTCTGAAGATGTCCTGCTCTCATTCAGGTCCTCTTCCTTTACCTGGACCTCCTCTGCTGGCTCTAGCTTCACTTGGGACGGATTCCCCTCTTCGGTTTCCTCTTTAACTGTCACCTGGGGTTGGATGGTCACTTTATTTTGTAGTTGCCATGGGTGATGCTGGTGCTCCCGTGCGTAGCTGTGCACTTGGAGCTGAGTGGGGGGCCGCTTCTGTATGTCCTGGGTGTAGTTGTGGACTTGGAGGATGTCTTTGGGGCTGAGGGGGCGGTGGAAGAGGAGACTGGCCACGCCCATTTTGCGCTTGGGTGTGGCAGGTGCAGCGGACAGAGAGAGGTGCCCGTTCTGAGAGGAGATGGAGGGTGGGCGGGTCCTGGCGTAGTGCGGGGGCTGGGAGGAGTTGGAGTTGGTTTGGGAGAAGCCTCGGTGGAAGGGGTCCAGTAAGGTGAGCTTGGTGGGGGTGACGACCAGCTTTGGGGGACCTGGGAATGACAATGGTTGGCGCAGAGAAAGATCAATGAAAGAAGTATTAACATTACAAGCACAATATGGTGCGCACACAGTATATTAGGGCGAAAGTGGCTCAGTGGTTAGAGCAGTGGTCCTCCAACCAGAAGGTCAGAGGATTCCTGCTCAGACTGAGTTCTGTTGTTGTGTCCTTAGGCAAGACACTTCACCCACATTGCCTAGTATGAATGCGTGGAGTGAGTAAGTGATTGGTGGTGATCAGAGGTTATATATTGGCAGATCGCTTCCGTCAGACTGCCCCAGGACATCTGTGGGTACAGTGGTAGCTTACCACCAGAGTATGGAGCGAGTGAATAATGACAATATGTTTATAAGCAGCTAGCAATAGAAAATGAGACAAAGCCTGTACCCTTACTCCCACACTGCATTTAATGAGTGACAATGTTTCTATCAGTAGATTTTCCTCATTAAATGCAGTTTGGGAGTGTGCAGGCTCATTTTCTATGTTCACTATGGTAACCTAGCACCAGTGATGTGCACATACCTACACTTTTTGATATAAGCCGCTAGGAGTCAATTAAAAAAATACTGGTCCATCCTCAGTTTTTTAAGACAAAAACTGGTCCATCCTAAGGACAAAACTCCGAGCCACAAACAAAGCAATGTGGTCTACTCCATTCAGTGTAGTGAAGACTGCAGTGAGCGCTACATTGGAGAAACAAAACAGCCACTTCACAAAAGGATGTATCAACACAGACGGGAAAACCAGGGTGGGCCGCAATCTGCCGTACATCTCCACCTAAAAGCCACAGGCCACTCCTTTGAGGACAGCGAGGTCCAGATCTTGGCCAGAGAAAAGAACTGGTTTGAGAGGGGAGTTAAAGAAGCTATTTTTGTCAAGAAAGAGAATCCTTCCTTGAACAGAAATGGGGGTCTCAGACATCATTTGTCTCCCATCTATAACTCTATCCTCAAACCTAAATCAAAACAAACTGGGAAAACAATGGGACTAGCCAGGTCAGGTCCAAAGGTGTGAAAACACCATCATGGCCCTGAATGGATATGCTAACTACTCCCCCACTCCCACTCCATATTGAATAGACTCACATGACTAACTGAAACTGTTAACAACTCCATATTGAATCACCTGACCAACTGAAACTGTATTTAAATATAAGATAAGATAAGATAAGATAAGATAAGATAAGATATGTGTTGTCTCAGAGTAATTTTCATTGTAATTAAGCTCCTCCCTTCAGGCAGATATAAAGCAGTGTCCGCCAGCATCTGACCAGAACTGAGGAAGCAGCTTGGATGAGCTGCGAAACGTATTCAACCAAATAAACTATGTCCAGTTGACAAATTAAATTTTCTCCTTTTTTGCCAAAAAAATATATTATCAGCATTCAGTATAACACATTGTTAGTCTTAAAATAAATGTGTGGCTCCCAACTATACCACAAATATTTTCTAAAGTCAATGAAAATTATGAATGCTTAGATTTGAATGCATTTTTGAATGCTTTTTGATTTAAATGTTTATGCAAATGGGAGTTTTGCTGATTTAATTTGGTTTTAAAACTAATTTTACACTTTCACCTGGTGGCTCTTTTGGGCCATGGGTGATTCATTAATAAAATGTTTGTGTATGAACAATTCAGCAAAAAAACACCATTGAGAACGTGAATGTGTTACATGCACTTAGAAAGTAAAAAGTCATGATGGGAACTCCTTGATGTTAGAAATAAATAATCATGATGTTAGAAATAATCATGAACTTGCGTGTTGTAAGTGCACCACTGCTTCCTCTGACTCCATATGTCTCCAAATTGTGCACTAACACAAGAGCTGTACCTTTGTTTCTCTTGGCATCCTGGGAGATGTTTCTAGGCGGGATGAGACTGAGTCTGGGACGCTTCCCGTATTCCTGATCGTCTTCATCCAGGTTATCCTCTTTGGGAACTACCCCCATCGGAACGTCAAGGCAAATCCTGTGTCTCTTCGTTTCAATCCTTTGAGTAGCACTAAAGTTTGAGAAATAGAAAATGGACCAAATGAAATGAATGAAGAATACTATATGCTACTGGATAGTACATATATTTAGGCAGTCAGTCAGTGTGAGCGAGTGTATTGTCAGTAGAACAGACTGGTGTCAAACTTGATTTCAATACCAAGGAATAGACCATCTGTGTACTCCCTCAGTGGCCCTGTAGGTTCCATAGTGGTCCATGGGCGTATACTAGTCTATGTGCTCTTAGACTTGTTCTGATACAGCTCCAGGTCATTCTAAAACTATTCAGGAAAGGTTCATTTCTGTCCTGTCAATGCGACTTTTTAGAATCAATACCTGCTCAAATGAATATCTAGTTTCCATAGTTTTAGTATCTGATTTTCAATACTTTTGACAACCCCAGAACACACTGACCTCTTGTAGTCCCCATTCTCCTCACAGCCCGCTGTAGTTCCCCCACAGAAGCCGCCCTCGCTGGAGCTCTCCCCCAGGAACTCTCTGGCCTCTGGGGTGGGTCTGGAGTGGTCGATAGGCACTACATCTCGCCCGGCCAACCACTGGGCATACCGCTCTGGCTGGTACTTCCTCACAAACACGTCCATGGAGATCTTCACCATGTCTTTACGGCACGAGCACTGGAAAAGACCAAAAAAAAACAAACAAAAAAAAAACAGATTCAAGTTAAAGGGGCTGTACCTTTTTTCATGTAATAAAAACAGAATTGCAAAACAGTACAGATATATTATATAAGGAGGTGTATGGGTTAAAATGATGGATCTAATTATAAAGCCAGGAACAAGGAAGTAACATTTGCATGCAGTTAGTATGCTATTATTGTTAGCATTACTGTGATGGCAAAACTACTTTATGATTTGTTTTAAGACTGTAAAAATCTGGTACAGCACCTTCAATATATTTAATCTATTTCTAAATCCGTTAAAGTTTAAGATTCCTACATTGTGTCTTATAAAATGTACTTATACTTGTTAAAACAAATGAAAACATACAGGTCTGGAACACTTACCAAAATGGCCTGCTTGCCGTATTCGATCCATCGCTCAGTGGCAAAGTTAGTGGACTCAGCACAGTTAAAACCGTGGTTGAATCCGGCGTGATACGAATACGGAAAAGTCACCATGAATTGACCGGCCTCCTGAGTTATCTGGAGAAAGAAATTTATATTCAGATTTTTATTCAGATTTTATTAAACTTACTATGGGGTATTAACTGCCAACACGTAACATATTTAATTCACCATGTTACCTTTTAATCTTTTTGAAAATGCTATATTCCCCGAAAACAACATAGTGACACGTTTAATAAGTTTCACTTCATTTTTGACACTCTCATCCTTCCTTCCTCTGTTCTCTTCACTAAGTGAGGCCCCCTTCAGAGCGTCATCACATAACAATCAGCATCCATTTCGCTAATGAAACTACTGCACATCACATCAGGTTTGTGAAGTTGTATTGTATTGTTTTGTATATTTATGGAGAATTGTCGTGGGGGAGCATGGGTGACGTAGGCTTGTGGGATCAAACAGGATGTTACAGCTAAACATAAGAAGGGTTCTAACAGGGACCGGGAGAGATCGCTAAATTACTCAAACATGCATGGAGGATATCTAAAACGTCTTCATGAATTTTTTTGATAAGGGAACAACATTATAACATGGTAGAAAGCTCAATTTTGCATAGTATTTTAAGATTTCAATACTTAATATGTGTTTATAATGTTCAAACTTATCTCATTTTACCTTTTCAAATGGAATCCCATATTTCTTGAGTATTGAGGGGGAGATAAGAGTCATCTTGTGTCTCAAAAAGGCTTCACAGTTTTGGGAACTGCCAGGAAAGAACCCTAAATAGACAAACACATTTTAATATCGACTTGAATATAGTAAAAACCAGAGGCATCATAGGACTGGCCTGGTACCTTTAGCCAAACGCTCCAGCCGTTTCCCATGCTCTGGAGGAATGGAGTACCTACAAACAAAAACACACACTTTTATTAAAATGAATGCATTATATAAGAAAAAAAACAAAACTGGAAAATATTTTTTTGAAAAGCATTATGGAATTATGTTGGGAATGAATTAAAACATGATTACATTATTTAAAAATTTTCACTAATCATTTCTTGAGCAGTTACCAAGTTGAGCATGTCATCATCCCCAGCCTTAGTTTACTTTATTGCCATTTTTTAAATGTGTGAAATTAATCAGCTTCTTATTTAAACCAGAGCATGTTTTTGTTTTGTTTATTTTTATATAATGCAGCCACTATACAGTCAAAGTAATACTGTATAAAGAAAAAGTTATAGTCAAAAGTAAGTAAAAAATATTACAGAATTATTACATGAAATACAAGAATTGTGATTTAGGAAATTTAGGATTTAGGAAGGAAAAAGAAAAGGTTATATTTTGTTGTGTTTTTTGTTGTTGTTTTTTATTGTTATCATTTATCATTTATGATTTATGATGTATATTATTTATTATTATTACAATTTCTCTTCTTATGGATCTGGATTAAGTATGAATGGGTATGGATGTGATGTGTGGGTGGTCTGACCTCCTTGGGTTTATCAATAATAAATAAATAAATAAATAAATAAGAAAGAGAAGAAAAAAGGAAAGAAATATATAACTGCACAAACATTTCAGCAATATATATGAGTTTTTATTCTTTTCATACAGGAAATCGACATCACCCACCAATCCCACAGTGACATCACCCAACCACAGACTCATATCCACTAACCCTCTGTCTGTAATCTAAAGACTCATGTGACTCACCAGGACTTGGGCTCTCCGAAGTGCAGGTAGTTGATGCTGTACAGATCCATGTCCTCCGTGTGCCAGGCAAACGTGGTCTTCCACATGCCAAAGTACAGGTATGGTGTGTTCACCCCCTCTATGGTGATGCCGCTCTCACTCTCCACCGTGTCCAGGATGGTGCCCAGGTTACAGATGTTCCACTCCTTCACATTCTACAGAGAACATGCAATGAAATAAGGTCAAGGTCAAGGTTTAGTACTGCCCCAAAGTGCTTAACAATATAGATGAAAAAGGAATATAAGAATGCACAAGTAAAAAGTAAGTAAAACACAAGTAAACAAACTAAAGAACACAGATAAAATTACAGAAATCAACTTGAGATAAAAAAAAAAGCGGTTTGCTACAAAGAATAGAAGGATTTCAACAGAGAGAAAGTATATTAACTTACAGGATCATAGAGGGATCCATTGACATCTGCTCCATAAATGGGCGGGTTAAAGGTGACGTTCTTCCAGTACTTTCTCTCCAGATCTTCAAAATCGTCATAATTTGGACAACAGAACCTAGATTCACACAAAGAAAGTAATTAGTTCCATTCATACAGTTGTGCATTGTCCCTGTACAAATAAAAAGCATACCATACCATACCAATAAGGGGATGTTGTATTGCTAGATTCTCATTGTCCGACTGAAACATTTTTTTCCACTGACACAATAACTTTTTAATCCAAAAAAATATTCAAAATTCAATAAATAAATAGTAGAATGGAACATGTCTGTAGTTATTTTGTACATCAGCCGTTGAAGTCCAACATTTTTAGCTCAAATCTAATCATAGTACAGAAAAATAACACAAATTTCTCTGCTAGAGCAAAGACAAAGTCCCCACGATAAAACTGTATTGTTTTTTTAGTTCTCACTTGTCACTGTTGGCCATCTTCCTGAACTCGCGCAGAGTCATGGCCTTCTTCTGGATGTTATACTGAGTGAAGAGCCCTGATTGGCCCGTCACTACCTGCTGGATGGGAGCAGGTATCACCAGCTCGTCGATGTTCTCATAGGACACTCGAGGCTTCCACTCTTTAGGAGGCACGATCTGGAGAAGGATTTTAGGAAGAAGTTTGAAATACACAATACTAGATACTGTAGTCCCCTAGTTGTTTAGTCGTATATCAGTCTGTCGTGCTTACTAATTATTTTATTTCTATTTTAGGGATTTATATGGGACAAAAACATCAAAACAACAGCAGCAACAGCACTGTATATAGTGAGTTAGCTGAAGACTTAGAGTGAATCGTAAATTTAATCTGCTACTTTCACCGTTTCCTAGTAGTTTCTTTCTGTATAATAGTTATAATAGTTGCTTTTGCATCATCTCCCATGCCCTTGTCATGTGAGTGCAGTTTGGGTCTGATACATGGTCGTAAATATAGATACCAAGAATTTCTTTAGTTGACTACAGCCCTAAAGACATGCCTTGCAGATTTATTAGTCAACTGAAAAAGGAGCATGGTAAAACTTTCAAAAATATGAAATATCTCTATGATCTGCCCCAAACTACACTCAAGACTACAGCTGCGCAGGAGTTCATGCAAGAATAATAAGTATTCATGGAGAAAAGTACTTGGAAACAATTTAAATGACAGAAAAAAATGCAGATTAAACTCATGAGTCCCTTCGAAATCTTCAACTAACTCATTATACATCTTGCTGTTGCTGCTGTAGTCCCAAATAAATCCTTAAAATCTAAATAAAATAATTAATTGACTAAGACACCATTGACCAATCATCTAAATAAAACACATGATCAACTGAAATATCCGTTTTATCTGGAATGTACTTACTTTGGCCAGACCAGCTTTGTGTGCTCCCTGGGACTCCATATAGGCAATGTAACGATTGAAGTTCTTGAACTCCTCCATGGTGGGGTGAAAGGTCATGATCCCCTTGGAGGAACCATGGTTTTGAGGTGGCGCCTCCATCGCGACGCCAAAACACAAGGGCAGTCTGTGCACAACATGGAAGAAAATATAACTGATTATACACAGAAATCTAAATATCTAAGGACTTTTCTGAAAGATTAATTATTATGACGTTTAAAAGGTGCGCTGTGTAACTTTTTGGTTGGGGGTCTGTCACCTGCTTGTTTCTATGGATATGTTATTACTCTACCTGGAATGTTCCACACATTAAACAGCTCTACGCTTACGTTTATTCAATTACAGGTGGTTTTATAGCTCAAAAATACCTACAAAAACAGGCATTCTGACTGTGAGCAGGTTTGCCTCTCCACAGATCTGACCTGTAACTTAGTCTGGTTTGGTTTCCATGATGATAGAAAGGGTTAATACCTTACTGTGGAACATTCCAGACAGAATAAAAACATCTCCATGAAAAAAAAACATTTGATAGACACTCCAGCAGAAAAGTTATGCAATGCACCTTTAAAGTCAATAAAAGCACTATAATGTATATAATTACATTTGTATACTGTGGGGAGTAGGGTTGTCAAAATTCTATTTCAGATGACATCACAACATTCTATAGGCTAATGATACTTAAAATGAAATTGTTTGTTGTTATATAGTGAGTTTTTGGGTCTAATAGTAATAGTGATCAGGTCCAACGTTTGTGAATTTACCTTTTGGATATTTCATGGCAAAGTACAATGTCATCAATAGGAAAATTGTCTCTTGCCCCCATCTGGGAGTAAGACATGATCACATTCTAGAATCTGAAAACCACAGTGACTCAGAAACTAATCAATATAATCAATACTAAAACCTGCATTGAAACTAGACACTCATTTGAACAAGTATTGAGATTGAGAAAATTAAAAAATACATAAACTGGACCTTTCCTTTCCTAAAAGGCTAAAAAAGGCATTGTATGGTTTGTAAAAAGGTGAAAAGGGCATTTTATTTATTTTATAAATAAATAACAAACAACTATTAAGCCGTTTGCTTAGCATTTAAATCATGTTTAAAATGGTAGTTTTGTGAGTCTGACAAAACTAGTGTAATTTTTTTTTTTTCCTTTAAATATACCCTGGTGAATATAGCATTATCTCTCATATTCATTGCATTCAAATAGCTTGTGATTACATATATTTTGACAGTTCACAATATTAACAATATAACTGTAACAGTTACTGTTACATAGCTACTTTCCCTTCTCTTTCTCCATATCCAGCAAATGTGGTCTTTTATTTCATTCACAATCATAACACTACAAAGCAACATAAAATGCAACACTGCTCTATTTATTACAGGCTAAAATAAAGGTGCACTGTGTAGCTTGTCTCCATGGAGATAATTATTTTCCCTGGAATCTTCCACAGTATGACACCACCAGACCAAATTACAAGTTGCATGTCATATCTGTGCATGTTTTTCCAAGTATTTCCTAGCACTAAAATGACCTATAACTGAATAAATGCAAGACAGACAAGTTTAATGCCATACTGTGGAACTTAGACAAAGCACCCCATTAAGACAAGCAGGAAGTGGACCTCTACAAGAAAGGCTGCGTAGTGCCTCAATAAATCCCAGCCCAAGAGTACAGTCCAAAATATAATCCCAGAAAAGTGAAACACAATGAGAGGCGCACGAGCCCGAACGAGCGGCTCTGATTGGCTGGAGCCGCGTCTCTTTAATTAGCCCACACTGCTAACATTAGCCCAGCTGTGGCACACACGGGGGACATTCACGGACAGATCCTTTAACAGCGACAGAAATACAACGACATCACTCCGCTGTATCCATGCGTGCGCAGGTGTAAAGTTGACACGCTACGGTCGCGCTCCACGCCACCATTTTGTGTCGTTATTGCAAAAACTGCAGCGAAAGCAACACAGTTCAAGTCTCGAAAGTTGGACACTGGCTACTTCCTGCAATTTCCGCGTTAACGTTAGACAGATCGTCCAATTTGATTAACACTGCATGTAAATCCGTTTGCCTATTACGCATAATAATCCAGTTATTAGCATAGGAGCGGCGACGCGTTTGTTTAGTTAACTACAGGAGCGATCGCAGAAGTAAAGGAGAAGTGGACATGCAAATTTAACCAACACCAATCCGCAAAGCACACATTTAAAGCTGTAACTTGTCTGCAGGCTCGTTAATATGTCTAGTATTTTGATAATAAGTGAGTTACGCAGCCTCCACGAAGTAGATGTAGACGCACCCGCATCGCCGTAGCATCACCGGCTAACCCTCGTGCTAACAGCGCCCTGGTCACGTTTTGCAGCGATAAACGTAAGTCCTGCTCAACTTTAAAGCGCATATACTCACCGCCGTCCGCTGGCTAATTCGGTACGTGCACTCCGCGATGTAAAGAAGCTAAACCGGGGGAGAAAACAGCAGTAAAGAGAGCGTTAAGAGGAGCAGTTTGGTCCGTAAGCTCAGTGCCAGCCTATTCTCCATTAGCTCCAGTACGCATGCGCACGTACGGCTGGTTTTTGTTTACCGCAGACGCATGGGGCACGCTCAGCCAATCAGAGGCCGAGTCTGCGCCGCGGTCACGCACTGATGAAAGCGTCTCTGGGTTTAACGTAATGACCGTTTTTAACGCGAAAAATACATTATTTATCATCGAAGTGTTTCAGGACATAAATTATACATTCATTAAGTTCATTTATTACTTTGAAGACGAAGTGGTATTAACAAAGATTAAAACTCACGAGCATAATACATTGCACTGTCTGTATAAGTCTTATTGTTGTGGTTTTACCATGTGGTCACCATGTTTACCAGCTGTCCAGGGACTGTAGATAAAAATAGCCTCTTAGACTTTATTGATCCACAAGGGAAATTATTTGGACACAGTAGCTCACACATCACAATATATTACAATAACAAAGAGAAGAAATATAAATGGTAGTAATAAATTCTAAATAAGCAGCAAAAATTGCAAGAGACTGGTGTCAAATAAGACGTAAAGATATAAATGTATATGTACTAGTAAAAATTAAATAAAATAGAAATAAGTAATAAAAATATCTCAGAAATATACAAGAGGTCGTAAGGAGCAGTGCAAAGATGTTACGATGATTGACAGGACATGGGGTTATCTATGGTAAATAGGGTAAATAAATAATAAGTTATTGGTATTAATTAATAACGTGTAATGTCATATTGTGGGACATTCTAGGCAAAGAAAATAACCACTCCATGGAGACGTGATAATGTTAATCATAATAATAAAGATAATGGCAGACCCTCCACTATAAGAGTTACATATAACCTGCATTTTTTGGCCTCATTGTTAAAGTCTGATTTAGTTATGTTTCAAAAATATAGGCGGATTAGGCCGGGTTAGAGCTTAGATAAGGTGCCACAGTGGTGTACCAGTGGCAAAACTACTGTTGTGTCCTTAGGCAAGACACTTCACCCACCTTACCTAGAATGAATGTGATAGTGTGGTGTGTAAGTGTTGGCAGTGGTCAGAGGGGCCCATGGTGCAGTCAGTCTGTCCCAGGGCATCTGTGGCTACAATAGTATGTCACCATGACTGAGTTTGGAGAGAATGAATAATGCACAAAATTGTAAAGTGGTTTTGAGTGTCTGGAAAAGCGCTGTATACAGACTAGTGATGCATCATTATTATTGCCTTTAAACAAAACCTTTAATGCAAAATGTGTCTGAATTATTAACAGGACATACACACATAGGTAGACTGTGAAGATTTGTTTATTTCATGCCAGGAAAGGCACATCGAGACAATAAATCCAACTGTTTCGATAGATATAACGTTATATATATGCATCTACATTCAGGCAGTGCATATAATATGACTTATAAATAAATGCAATAATAACATTAATACACTGGCTTAACCACAATGGGAGGAGAGCACACCGGAGCACTGACAGTTCGTGTATGCACATTTTGAGAAAAGAGAAGAAGTCATTTAAACACCTTTCAGTCACCATGGAGACACCAATAAACAAACAAACAAACAAACAAACAAACAAACAAACAAACAAACAAACCAAACAAAACATCAGCAGCACTTGGCGGTTTAGGAAAGTTCAAACTCTCAGTCCCAGTGCATTTGTTGTCCTTATATCTCTTCCTTGTACAGATTTGTTGCATAAAATCAGTCCTTCATAACAGACCAGTGTTGTGTGCCCCTCCTCTCCAGCGGGACTCCACCTTTGGTTAACTCAGATTTACACATTGGCAGGGGTGGAAAGCAACTGCAAAGCAACAAGATTGAATACAGATGGAGGCAGCTAAAAATTAATATTATTAAAATGCAGATTTTTGTTGAAATACGGTGAGTTCTAGGGTCTAGTCAGTTACAGAAATGATCAGGTTCAGCAGTTTTTAATTTGCCTTTTGGATATTTCATGGCAAAGTACAGTGTTACTACCCCTAACCCCCTTCTGGTAGTAAAACATTATCATTTTCTAGAAATGGAAAACCACCAATACAAATACTCAACTTATTGTAACTGAGTACTTTTTTTTTTTTTTTTTTTTTTTTTTTTTTGTGGACTTTTCTGTGGTGTTCACCTGGCTCCCTCTGCTGGACACTGGCTGTGACGCTGCCAGACACATAGGGATGGGCTGATCCTCTCCTACTGACCCTATCTGACGAGTCCTCCTGTTAAATCTGGCAGTACTATACTATACTATACTATACTATACTATACTATACTATACTACAAACAAAATTAGAGTCTATCTTTAAGTCTATTTCTAAATTATTCTTTTTTTAGCCATTATCTATTATCTTGTTTTATTGCATGTTCCATTTTCCTGCTGTTCTTGAACTGTGCGTTGCAACACTGGAATTTCCCCACTGTGGGACTAATAAAGGCATATCTTATCTTATCTTATCTTATCTTACTAAGATGGCTGTGGCAACAATTGCAGTTAAAAGTAACTAGTACTTTGCATAGTATTTTTCATGTGTACTTTTTTACTTTAGAACAAATTTGGCAGAAGTAATGGACAGTGTTGGGAGTCAAATATGTACCAAAAATGATAGTACAATTTCTTTGTATTTCTATAGTTAAAGGTGCATTGTGTAACTTTTCTGGTGGAGGGTCCGTCAAATGCTTTTCTCCATGGAGATGTTATTCCTTTGTCTGGAATGTTTCACAGTATGGCATTAAACCTTTCTATCTTCATGGAGACCAAATCAGACCAAGTGACAGGTCAGATCTGTGGAGAGGCGACTACGCTCACAGTCAGAATGTCTGTTTTTCAAAGTATTTTTGAGCTGTACAATCACCTGTAATTGAATAAATGCAAGATAGAGCTGTTTAATGTCACACTGTGGAACATTCCAGTCCACCTTTAAAGTTACTCGCTGATTTGGTGGTTTTCTCCTCTGTAAAATGCAGGTATTCAGTATTCTGTAACTAAATAGCCCTAAGTATTTCTAATAATTTACTGTATTTTTTGCCATGTAACTTTACTTTTACTTGAGTACAAAGTTTCAGTCCTCTTTCCACCCCTGTACACTGGACACTTTCCACAACAGTTTGAACAACAGAAAAAACACTGCCCGGGAGCTTATATTCAGTGTGCTAGCATCTGCACCAGTACTGTCCCATTATGAGACAAAGTAACACCCAATACTTGAATGTTTCAGTGAGCTTATAGGTTCAGCATTACATTGAAGATACTGTTTTGAATGTAAAGTAATTAAGATAACAGGGATAGTTTCAGAATGCAAAGAACATTATGGAGTTTATCCTAATGACAGCCTATGTTTGTGCATAGACAGTAGAAATGAATGGAAGTGGTTCTCAAGCTTTGGTACGTGGATACCTCTTCTTCTATTGCCCTTATCCCACCCCGCCGACTTATGCCCCTGCACTTTCTTCGTGGGGACATTTATGGTTAAAGGTGAGAAATTACAGCTTAAATTTCATTTTATTTAAAGGTGCATTGCGTAACTTTCATGGTGGAGTGTCCGTCAAATGCTTTTCTCCATGGAAATGTTATTACTTTGTCTGGAATGTTTCACAGTATGGCATTAAACCTTTCTATCTTCATGGAGACCAAACCAGACCAAGTTACAGGTCAGATCTGTGGAGAGGCAGAATGAAGGTATTTTTGAGCTATAAAACCCACCTGTAATTGAATAAATGCAAGGTAGAGCTGTTTAATGTCATACTGTTGAACATTCCAGGCAGAGCAACAAGGTGACAGACCCCCAACCAAAAAGTTAAATAGTGCACCTTTAACTATTTGTCTTTTTTTGTTATAATATGATGCAATATTCTGATTAAAATAGAACTTTTTTAATCTCACTGCAGTACTCCATGTAATTTCTGTAAGCCTTTGAAAACTAATTTGAAATATATTTTAATACATCATAAGTAATAAAAAGCACATAAAACTTGCTTCATTTGGTTAAAGATATTCTATATAGACTTAGAAATAGATGTAATAGGCATTAACACCATTTAAATAGGTCAGATGCCCTCACTGTTTTTAGCAACATTATTTAGAAGCAATATTAGTCCCTTGAAACTTTTTAAGGTTAATAATTATACATATTTTCAATTAGTATTAGTGGAATACATTTGACAGAATTTTAGCCCTCTTTTCAAATATTTTACATAGTGTTTGATATTAAGACATTAACAACACTAGTCACTTGGTATATGTAGCTAAATATCAATAAATGATCATAGTATCACATTTGATTAGTGATTTTGTTAACATTTAGCATTCAGTAGATTTGTTGCACGTTTAAAGCGGAGCTAATCACTAAATCAACTTTGTCTTTTTTTGCTACTAAACTTTGTATATGGTGTTTGAATAGTATTATCTTCTGTTAAAGGTTGTATAGAGGAAGTTCCAAGGAAAGAGTCTGTGACACCAAAACCCCTCCTCCACAGCTCCCTAAGTAGAAATGCCTCCTCCCGCCTCCTCCTTACGCTAGAAATCATGTTTGTTTACAGCCGGTGCACGTTCAGAATTGCTGAACAAATTGCTGTTGAAGTTGCAGTGCAGACGGCATTTAGCAATACAATAGATAACGAGGCTACTTAATGTTTATCTGGTCCCACCACGTCCACAATTAATGGATTTTCATTCTTTTTTCTTTTTTTTTTTGGTCATCATAACTACAAGGCTGCTGCATCTCGATAATGCTCCTCCATACAACCTTTAATAGTCTTTTTTTTTTTTTTTTTTTTTTTTTGGCAATTTTAGTGTAAACTAGGTAAATTTGCATCTTTGTGGTCAAAAACGTATAAAAATAGGTGTATCCCGTCTCCAATGGCCTCTGTAATTTAGTAAATAAGTAGTTGGTGACATCACGCAAGACTGCCAGTTGTTTCTAATTACAAACACTTGGCTGAAGGAGCGGAGTTTTGAAGTGTGGATACCTGTTGGACCAATCACACTGCTCCTTACACCCCCAGACCCCGCCACTCCTCCCGCCTCACTCTTCCCTTCAGTCCTCCAGGTACTGCCCAGTTTAACAGCTCTGTTTGAAATGTGGTTTTGAGTGGCGTTTAGGGCCGCGTCTCATTTCTCTTTCCTCGCTTCCTTCTCCTTGATTCCTCTCCTCGATCCTCCGTTCATCAGCTGTCAATCAAATGTGCCATATTAAGTGGTGTCCCAAAAAAAAAAAACACGGAAGGAAGGAGTAAACCTGAGGGAGGCTTCAGGAGGCAGACATCAGAGAAAAGAATCAAACTTTACTGGTCTCAGTGAGGAGTTTAGATCCTCTCTTCGCTGTGTCTCCTCTGTGGGCGAGACTTGCTTACCCATTTCCTGCAGAATCGAGGAGAGGAATCAAGGAGAAGGAGGCAAGGTAAGAGTAATGTGACACGGCCCTCTGTAGGTGTTTAGTCCCACTTTAAAGTCAGCTGTCATTTCGCATGGTCCATTCATTTCTACCATCCAGTATTAGTTGTAAAAATAGGCAAATAGTGAAAAACTGTAGTACACATTTAATTGTATCTCTTATCTTTTTGCTTCACTCACTGTTGCATTTGAAGTCATGCAGGGCCTTTGAATACTGACGTGAGAACTATGTATGAAATAGCGTTTAGAAATGATATATTTCTTTCTTTCTTTATTGTAACCACTTCAGCTATAGAGTATCATTGTATTCTCATGCATGAATGAAGTTGCTTTGTGCTTACATCGACACACTTTAAGGTTTGGGTCGGGACAATAAATTACGAAAATAAAGATCTCGCGTGTATAAATAAAGCCACCAATTTGTGAGTGCTAGAATTGACAATAATTTTCTTATTTTTGTCGTAATCATTTTTTTCTTCACAACACCAGTCGCAGAATATATAAGATGTTAACTCAGACACCATATGAGAAGATGTGTTTCCCAAAATGTCCACGCACCATAAACTGACATAGTCCTTTCAAACTCCAGATATTATTGGGAATACTTCCATAAGCACAAAGTTGAAACGATGTATTTTCATGTCCTGTTTTCCAGAAAGTAGTCCGCCTGGCAACCTGCGTTGAGTTAAGTCCCGCCTTCTTCAACATCACCCAATGGCCTTCTTCCTCATCCCAAAAACAAGGAGGCGCTTACAACAGCCAACAGCCAATAGGACGCCACGGACATAAACGCCAGAACCGATCCGATTCGTGGAGAAATATTGAACGTTTTCAGCTTTTTGGTTATTTGTCCCCACCCTTTGTGATTCTTAGTGTCTGGTAAGTGTTACTGAGAGGCAGGGTTTTCTCTGTGGTGGAGCTGGTTCGGTTCTGGTTCTGGCTCTGGTTCTGGTTGGACAGGTCTGGTTCCCATAGAAAGAACTCGTGTAGCAGCGTGTTGACGGTGTCGGGGCACTCCATCATGACCATGTGACTGCCCTCCTCGATCACTTTGAGGAAGGCGAAGAGTAGGATCTGAAAAGAGAGGAGGGAATGATCAGAACAAAATAAACAAATTCTAGTACACATATTAAATTCATGTGTATTTTTTTACTTTATTAAATCATTTTTTTACTTTATTAAATAATTTCTGTAATAAAAGTCAAACTGTGGCTAAACTAAACCTGTATACAAGCCCATCGCGTTACGAATAGGAAGTGAACATGGGCACTATCCGACTCCATCAACTCAAATTCACTTTCTTTTGTAAAACCCGTCATCCCTTTCTCTGAAACTTCTGCTGTCAGGCTCATTATTTTGATCTTATTTTTTTTTATTAACCTGCTCTACATGATCCTGGTGTTTTTATTTTGCTATTTTGTCCATAAATCCAGACATGAGCATTAATAACCGACACATAAGGCACTTTCTTTCCCCGAACGAGTGGTGCAGGCAGGAAGGGATGTTACCTTCAACACCCTCGCTCCGGATTGGCTCTTCGGTTGCTATGATACTCGCGCTTGGAATTCCAAAAGTCCACTTCTTTATAGAGTCTATGCTAAAGTACGCCCTTACCTCTGCCATGCGCTGGTCCTCCTCCATGGGCACAAACTTGTCACACAGGCCGTGGACGAGGAGGATGGGCGTGGTCAGCTCGGCGTGGTACACCTCGTCTCCCTCGGGCCAGTACTGACCGCTCATCATGGCCCTCAACACGAACGGAGACACGTTAAAGGCGTTTCCCTGCTTCAGCAACTGCTTCTCTTTGGCACCTTGGCGAGCAAAGCCAGCCCTAAAGACACATGGATCATTATTTATACATAAAGAGGAGTACATGTTCTAGAGTATTTCAGTCAATTGTACTTTTAAGAGTAGTTACCATAAGAAGAATTTTAGATATACTATACTTGCAATCATGTAGCAGTAGCATTTAGTGTAGTAGTAGTGATTTCGATTTGAGCAATTTTGAGCAGTCCTATATTACACTCCTGGTGGAGAGTCTACCGCCTGCTTGTCTCCATGGCAATGGTATTGCTTTGTCTGGAATGTTCCACAGTGTTATGGTATGGTCAGATCCGTGGAGAGGCTTACATTAAGGCATCATGTTTTTTCCAAGTTTTTTCTTTTTTAATGATGGGATTTAAAACACATATATGCAATAGAGATAATGGTAAGGTTAATGTCATACTGGAACATTCTAGGCAAAGAAATGACATCTCCACAGACAAGATGGTGAAGGATCCTCACACAGAAAACCTGTATAGTGCACCTTTTTACTGCATGAAATCTAAGATGCACAAAGTAGTTTTAAAAGCCTGAATAGTCCAAGGGCCTTTACAGATATGGCATGTCTTACACATATAGTTTCATCATACAGTCATAAGAGGCCTATCTTACATATATGAGACAATGAAAATATGGTTGTATATGGTGTCTCTTATACAGTATGTGGCGTGTCTCACTTGAGGAAGCTCCAGGCCAGGCAGGGGGACAGGCAGTGCAGCACACAGGAGGGCAGCTGGAAGATGGAGCAGAGGCTGGGCTCCAGAGCCGTGGGGCCTCCTCCATTTATCATCACCACCTTATGCACCAGCTCAGGGTACTCGTGAGCCAGGAACGTGCAGAATGACACCCTGTGGGAGAGAGAGGAGAGGTGTCACACCAAAGAAATCACACCAAAATCTATCCTGGGGATATATATGCCAATGTTCATATTTTATGTGATTTCACGATTATTTCACAAGGCAGTTCTTATATGGGTGCCCAAAGTGGGGCCTACAAGTTATGCTGGGGTTGATGGGATTTGTAAGGGAGTGTAACTTCAGACACTTTTTCACAGAATATACTCTAGAATTAGTTTAACTGTTCATTTTTGAGTGTGCTTTCAAATGTCAATGTGTTTGAATGTGTCATATATTATAAAATGTGTTAAGATCAAATCATTTCCAAAGCCTCATTCAGTCCAATAAGGAGGAATACACATTTATTATAGTTTTATGGACCTTGTGCCCACCCAGGTGCTGGGTGAGTATGAGTTAGCAGCTCAGAGTGACAGTGCACGTGGATGTGCATGTGGTCGTGCACGTGCACGTGGATGTGCACGTGGATGCTGCTCTGCTCAGTCGTGTGAAAGCTACACCACTGCACCAGGGAGGCAGATTAATGAACATGATTCATTTTGTCATCTAGGTAATGAAATAAAAATCTATTTTTGTTTCAAATTCAATAAATCCTCTCCTGGTCCACGTGTGAGAAGATAAACAGATACACACTTCTCACATCAACCACGCACACGCACACACACACACACACACACACACACACACACACACACACACAGACACACACACACACAGAGGCAGCACAGTACAGTCTGACCAAGAGTCTCGCTCTACATGTGCACTCTCTGCTTTTTTAATGTACCGCTTGCCCGTCTACTCAAATTCAGCTGAAGTTGGAGTGTGCTGATGGCCCAAAAAAAATTGTTAAACATGTGTGAATAACGTGATAATACTGTGCTAAAATTCACAGCCCTAATCCATATACATTTAAGAAATCAGTGCAATGAATGTGAGGTAACTCACAGGAAATAAATATTTTACCAAAACCGATTAGCAAACTGTCACTCACCCATAGGAGTGTCCGATGAGGATGTTGCGTTTGCGAGCGTATCTCTTGAATATGGCCCTCAGATCTTCTGCCAGGGCGTAGAATGTGTACGCCGCTGCGATCTGCGGCGCTCTGCTCGCCCCGTGACCCGCCAGATCTGGGGCGATCACCTCGTAGCCCAGCCGCGAGAAGAAGTCCACCTGGCTCTTCCAAATGTCCGAGGACCCTCCCACCCCGTGCACGAAAAACAGTGCTACATCAGAGTGCGTGCCTTTGCAGCTGGAGATGGTCCTCTCTGAGTCGATGAGAACGGTGCGTTTGGGTCGGCGGCGGCGTCTCCGGGGAGGGGGTGCCGGTTTGTGTTCACCGGGCACGTGCGGAGGGGCGGGGTTAGGGTCCGGGGACGAGGGCATTTCCTTATAATCGGCCAGTTCCACTTCCACGGTGCTGCACGGCTCCAAGTCTCCGTCCTGACACTGTAAGATTTCCGAGTGTAAAACGTCGCCCAGGTTTTCGATGAGGAGCTGCCCGTTGCGGTAGACGGTGATTTTGCGTTTGCAGTGCACGGTGCTCTCCTCCTCTCTCGCCTCATCCCCGTCTGAGCTTTTGTCATTGGGCGTCAGCGGGGGGCGCTCTGGAATGATGTGGCGAACTCGAAGGACCCGGCCCGGCTTGACCTCCACAAACTCATATCTGTAATGTAAGAAAAGATTTTAGATTTCACATTTTAAAGATTTATGAGAACAAACACTGATTATTGACACTAAGATCAAAAGAATCACAGTGAAATCCTTAATACACTTTCATGTTCATATATTAGCATGGGTAAGTAAGGATTCACTGTAACTTTTCTAGTGAAAGGTCCACCACCTGTGTATCTCCACAGTTTCCATACTGTGAACTATTCCAGGTAAAGCAATAACATCTCCATGGAGGTAAGAAGATGCTGGACCTCACTCCTGAATAGTTACAGTTAGTTTGATTCATTTTAAAAAAACTTAATACAACAGGATTTGACATTGTTTCAACAAATTATCATTTTGAGCAAAGGTAGTGGAGCAAAATGTTAGTCCTATTTCCAGTTTTATTGTCTTATATCACCGGTAAGTTATAGAGGAATATTTAACCGCATAAATGGAGGTCGTACCCGTCTGAGGGCTGGGAGGACTCCAGAGGCAGGACCAGGCTGTTGGTCTTTCCGGTCAGACAGCACAGGATGCTCTCTGTGATACTGGTCAACATGCTGCTCACCTGCACACACACAAACGCACACTCACAGTTAGACTTTTAACAACAAACCAGAAGACCAGTTAGATGCATTTGATTAATAGATTGTGTTCACTTGACTTCACAAAAATTCTAGTTTAAATTCTAGAGCTGGAGGACTTCTGATGGACTAGAACTTGGTTTAATGGAGTCACCTTCTTGTCTCCAAGGTGACTGCTAAGTTTTATGTTATATATTATGTTATGTTTGTCTAAGTCTAATATTGTGGAACATTTTGGGTAAAACCAACAACATGGAATACTTACTGAAACCAAGCTGAATGAAGTAGGTAAAGTGTCTTGCTCAAGGACAAATGAGTCAAACAAAGAGGAGAGCATTTCAGGGCAAAAATCAGGACATGTCCAAGATATTATTTTTTGATGAAGAAAAGTATGTGTGGCCAAACATCAGTTGCAAGTGTCTGTCCTTAAGGGTCCTGGATTATGCAAAATGGACTCTGTACGGAGCTTTAAGCCATGTTAGAATGTTACCTCATCAAAAACAGACCTGGAGTTGTGTTTTGTTTCATTCACACATGTTTGAATAACTCTTTATTATGAGTCTGTTTACATCTCCAAAGTCTAAAATGCTCTGTTCCACCTTGTGATGTCACAGAGCGGGGGTTTTCAAGTTAACAGCTACTTTCTACCTTTAATAAAGTTGAATTCATTTTAGCAATTCCAGGGCTGAAATCATCCATCTGATTCTAGTGAAGGTGTATTGAGTTTAAAAACACAATGGAGCACCTCCTGTATTACAATATGACATCACAAGGTGGAACAGTGTGTTTTTAGTTGGAGAGAAGAACACAAAACACAACTCCAGGTCTGTTTGTGATGAAGAAACTTTAGTGTTATTGTTTAGTAACTCTGCAGCTCTTACAGTAAAATATCTTCTGCATATCTTCAAAACAACTATTTACAACTATTTATTGTACTGTTTGTTATGCAGCTGGTAACAGTGGTGGAAGGTAACAAAGTACATAAGTAAAAGTACTTAACTAGATTTTACAGTGGATACATTTTACTTCTACTTCACTACATTTGAGAACATGGAACTGTACTTTCTCCACTTACTCCACTATATTTTAGATCTGGACTGAAAGGTAAAAAGTACTTTTTTTTATCTTTGAGACCTGCTGAAAAAGCTGAGAATTATTTTTTAGCACTTTTCATTTGGAATCACGTCCAAACTTTGAGCAAACCGAAAACGCAAACACAAAACAGCGAGAAAAATTAACAAATCAATTGAATCACTTAAAATCAGCTCAATTCTTTATCAAAATCACTACATTTGATGCTTTAATTGTTCAAAAATTGCTGCATAATACTTTTACTTATTGCTCTTAAAGTGCATTTTTAAACAAGTACTTCAGTAGTTTTACTTGAGTGGATTTTTTCATTCTGGTTCTGATTCTGTTTTGGAGTCCTGCAGATACATTGACATTATGAGCCACTTCCTGATGCATCCAGCAACAGGTGATTAAACAGACGTTACATAATGATTTCATAAGCTTATCAGATTGTATTTTCCTTCCTGTATAAGTGCGATCAGAAATGCCAGGTCTCCACGGGAAACCATCTCCGCGTGGCTCCGTTAAACCCAACCAGAGCAGTTACCTAGCAACGCACTAACATGGCCGCTCACTTCCCCCATCTGAGAAGTGAGGCGTGAAACAGGCACACACGCGCACGCAGATATGAACAAAAACAGGAGGCAATTTATGAGAAAATTCAAGGCAGTTTTGGCAATAATGCTTTTATATTTGCTATATTGTGCATCTATTACTCACTGTTGTTCATGCGGTATTTTCTGGTCTGTTCTAATGTCGTTTCCTCATCACAAACAGACCTGGAGTTGTGTTTTGTTTCACTCACACATGTTTAATACAGGAAGTGCTCCATTGTGTTTTTGAACTCGACACACCTTCACTAGAATCATTTGGATCATTTCAGCCCTGGAACTGACAATCTCTACTGAACAAAAGGTCAACGGTACCTTGAAAACAGCTGCTTCGTGACATCACAAGGTGGAACAGAGCATTTTGAGCTTTGGAGATGTAGACAGACTAATATTAAAGAGTTACTCAAACGTGTGAATGAAACAAAACACAACTCCAGGTTTTTGATGAGAGAGCAACTTTATAACACGACTAAAAGCTCACTAAAGTCAATGTTCCATAATATAGGACCTTAAACATATTATTTTTGCTATTTGTTCTACTAAAGAGTGATCTTGTTTATAATCCTGTTGATAATTAATTTACTTGAAACATTCTGAAACCTAATTTTGCTGCATTTCAGTAAAATATTGTATTTGTTGTTTAGTACATGCTGTCTTGTTATTTTCCCTGTTTTGACTTTGGCCCATTCAAACTCAGTAGTATTATGATTATTATTATCAAGAGGAAGCAGAGGAGGAAGAGGCTGTTGCTAGGAGACAGACCGCAGCTAGCAACAGAGACAGACAAAAGACAGTCATTTTAACAAAGACTTTTTTTTCCTCCTCAGCTCTTAACCTACAAGTGAAGTAAAGACGCTTAAAGGGCTATGGCGGAGCTTTTATTGTAAAGTGCAAATATACCGTTATGAATATTTCAGGCAGATGTTTTTGCTCATAAGAAATGCATGACTCTGAGTGAGCGCCCGATGAGCTGCTTAGTCACAAAGTCAATATGAGAAGGAGCAGAAAATCAGTTTTTAGAGGGGGAACTGTCAAATCGATAATATTGTTTTGATTTCATTTTTTTTTTTTTTTAAGGTGCATTGTGCAGCTTTTCTATCGGAGGGTCTGTCAGATGCTTGTCTCCATGGAGATGTTATTGCTTTGTCTGGCATTAAACCTTTCTATCTTCATGGAGACCAAACCAGACCAAGTTCCAGGTCAGATCTGTGGAGAGGCGACCCCACTCACAGTCAGAATGTCTGTTTTTCTAGGGATTTTTGAGCTATAAAACGACCTGGAATTGAATAAATGTAAAGTCGAGCTGTTTAATGTCATACTGTGGAACATTCCAGGCAGAACAATGACATACTGACATCTATAGAAACCAACAGGACAGAAAAGTTACACAATGCACCTTTAAGCTCTTAGGTCCTTGTGATGCAGGTTAAAATCATAAAACAATCAAACACTGGGAGACTTGTACTGTACATATACATTTACATAACTATGCCTTATTTAACACCAGTCTCTTGTATTTTTGCTACTCCTTAAAAAATGCTGGGTTATTTTTCTACCCAACTGCTGGGTTAGGGCTGCTGGGTCATTATTTGGGGGTTATTTTCACAGAGTTGGGTCATTTTCCTTAACCCAAACACTGGGTCAACAGGTTGGGTCATTTCAAATCTACATAATGATAGACATTTTCCCCCCTTTTTCTGGTCTACCCCGCATTCTGGGTCAAATCGTCTCAAACAACCTAGTGAATTAGGTCAAACACAGACTCTTCAACTGTCAACTGCGGTCATTACTCACCTCACCTCTGTTAAACCATGTTTATTACTTTATATTTGTAATTTTATCTGGAACTTTACACAATTTAATCATTTTGTGCCAGTTAATGTTAATGTTACTAAATAAATGTTGGACTTGTTCTTCTTAATGAGCTAGTCTTTAACTGTTACTAACTGTTAGTAACTACCTGCTTAAATTTTTCTCATGGATCTGATTGTGTCGTACATGAATCCACTTAATTTGGGTTTGAATTTATATTTCTCAAGCTTCATTTGTCTCAGAGGAAGACAGATTTGAGCTGTTTATATGTGACCTCTCTCTCACAGTGGAGCAGACTGCAGTGTCCACAGCCCTGGACTTAAACTCAACCCTAAAGCTTCTGTCCAATCACAAAATAAGTCGATTGCCACGTTTACATCAGAGCTTTAATTCTGAATAAGAATTAATTCCACTTTAAAAAGACCATGTAAACACTTAATTCCTAATGAAAATGATTATTCAGAAATAAGTGGGTGGTTTAATTCCGATTTTAAAGCTGAATTAATTTATTCTTCGTTCATGTAAACATTTATTCTTCTTAAAAATAATTCCGGTTGTTCGGCGCATGCTCGTTGGGTCAATTATTTTAATAAGTGTGCTGGAAGAACTACAAATAATGAAAAGAGTGGATGACAGAAAACAGAAAAACACTAACCAAACCAAAAAGCCAGTAGCAGCTGAAGTGTGAGTTTTCTTCCGGTCGACGTAAATACATTCATGTCCCTGTCCAATCAGAACCCTTCCTGACCCCCAGATGTTGAGTGGAATTAAATAAAGCCAATTTAACGTGTTTTCCATGTAAACCTCAATTCAGAATTATTATTTCTATGTGGAGAATAATTTAATTCCAGTCTATTTAATTCTGAACAATTAATTCGGAATTAAAAAACATCATTTAAACGTGGCCAATGTGTGAGCTACTCTGTCCAAATAATTTCCCTTGTACCAAGCAAAGAATCAGACACCCTGACGCCATCTTGGAACCATCAAGTTTTATCTTTACTGTGCCGCACTTTGGAATCTTTTATGTAAATTGGGTTTCATTTTGTTTCTCGACAAATGAGTGACAGTAATATAGAAAGTTATCCTCCTGTTAAATAAAAACTGCAGTTCCTTCACAACTGAAACTGGGATGCCGTTATCTGTAGGCTAATACAATATGGTTTATTACAAGCTTGTTTTAGTCACTGGATCTGGCAACCCAAAGTAAGTAGCTCATTCTGCTTTCTTATTGGCTACTTGTAATATAAGATTAATATAAGATTTAAAGCTGCACTATGTCCAGCACCTGATTGTGTCCATGGAGATATACTAGGGAGATTGTTTTTCTCTGGAATGCACCAAAGTATGGCATTGTGGCAATGATGCTTGTCTCCATGGAAATAGACACGTTTAATATCAAACTGTGAAAAATTCCAGGCAAAGCTCATAAAGTTACACAGTGCACCTTTAAACGTAGGTAATATTTATAAATTACAAGTCCACCATTTTAGATATAGGTTCCTTTGCAAACACACAGAATTCCAACTCAAACGAATATACGACTTGATGTCAACATATGGGGAGATTAAAGGCGCATTGTGTAACTTTCTGGTGGAAGGTCCATCAAAAGCTTTTCCTCATGGAAAATGGTTATTGCTTTGTCTGGAATGTTTCACAGTATGGCATTAAACCTTTCTATCTTCATGGAAACCAAAACAGACCAAGTTCCAGGTCAGATCTGGACCCGGAACAGTCAGAATGCCTGTTTTTCTAGGTAATTTTGAGCTATAAAACCACCTGTAATTGAATAAATATAACATAGAGCTGTTTAATGTCACACTGTGGAACATTTCAGGCAGAGCAATGACATATCCATAAAAACAAGCAGGTGATGGATCCCCAAGTTACAGAGTACACCTTTAAGCCTTTAATAAATGTCATATTGCGAAATTGTGGAGCTTTCTGATTTGGCAAAAGTCGGTTATGATGTTTACCTCTGTGTATCTGACCCAAACTGCACTCACCAGACTACACTTGCAGGGGGAGTTCATGCAAAAACAAACAATTTATGCAGACAAAAAGTAGGAAACAGTCATAACGCCTGTTTTTCTAGGTATTTTTTATATAAAGACAGATTCAACTTTTTATATATAGACAGATTCAACTTGAGAATCTGCCTTTTTACATAAATACTAAATCTTTAGCTACTGACTCTCCTCTCTGCTGTTAGCCCATAGAAATCCTTATAATCTAAATACATTAATTAATCTAATACACATTTTGGTCGACTAAACAACTAAGCCCCCAATATATGAAAGTTGGAACAATATATTTTGGGGCTCAGTATTTACCGTGTGTATAATTTCTTTGCCATAGTGGGGAAATGTTTGCTATTTTGATGTACTTCTGGACAGGAAACTTCAACAGCTATTTGTTTGGAACGCGCCCCGGCTGTAAACAAACATGATTTCTAGAGTAAGGCGGAGGCGGGAGGAGGCATTTCTACTTAGGGAGCTGTGGAGGAGGGAGGTGGTGTCATACCTGCACAACATTTGAAAAAGGACAAACAGGCGCTGTATTTCTCTTTCTTTGGAAAACCCTCTATACAACCTTTAATGATATTGTAGGTTAAAAGCAGGTTCATTGGGATTATCCTGCTTTGTGTCAGTGTCATAAATAATTTAAATATTATCATTTATCACAATATTCCTCTGTATGTCTTCGTATGTCTCATGTAAACAGACTGGATCACATGACTCAGGTCCATGTGGATGTTGTTTACAGGAGGGCGGTCAGAGCTCCACTTTCACTCAATAAGTCTATCTATAGGACGCACAGGAATCACATGTTCACCAGTACATTAGAACTCTAACAATATTATGACATTGCAGCATCCAAAACCTCATCAGGGATTTTTTTCAAAGTAATTTTCTGGTATCTTGTAGCAATTTTTTGTGACCGCACTACAATTTTGCTGCTTATTTAATGGAAGGAAGCTTGTTTATGCGATACACTTGACGTATTCACAGTTTTGGTGAACAAATAGAGGTTTAACAAAGAAATATTGTTGCAAAAATGAGTTTAGTTCTTAAAAACAGCAACATATCACTGCAGTATATCGATTAACATGTATTGCCATATTGTGATAATATCGCATTGTGAGCCATGTATCGTGTATCGTGTATCGTATCGAATCGTGAGGAACCCAGCGATTCCCAGCCCTACTCCACAATATAAATGCTTGGATAATAGGATGTTTGGATACCGTTAAATCTCTTTAAAAACCAAGCACAAAATAGAAAATATTGTAATGTGATTGGTCCTCTCTTTTGTCATAACCTATTTTCATTTCCTTAAGTAAAGCTGCACTGTGTAACTTTTCTGATTCAGGGTCTGTCACCTGCTTGTCTCCATGGGGATGTTATTCCTTTGCCTTGCTTATTCCACAGTATGAAAATAAACTTGGTTCTGACAACGGAGACAAGTTAATGGTCAGATCTATGGAGAAGAAGAAATTGTGTTTTTCAAGGTATTTTTGAGCTATAAAACACCTGTAATTGAATACATGCAAGTCAGTTACGTTTAATACCATACTGTGGAACATTCCATGCAAAGAAATAACATCTCCGCGGAGACAAGCAAGTACAGAACCCTCCAACTTAGAAGTTACATAGTGCACTTAAATTGCATAGTTTAAATACAGAACTAGGTGTTAGAATTTAGCCTATGTTGTTTGTTATTTTAATAGTCTAAATATGCTATAGATTTTGGCATTATGTCCCCATCAGACAGTGTTGGCTATGAGTGTAAGTAATATTTTCTATAATAATATTTTACATATTCATATAGAGCCTAATATAGTGTTGACATTTGACTATTTGTGGTTTAGGTGATGCCAAAGTCCTATATTATACAAAATGAACTCTTGTGTGCTTTTAGCCATGTTATAATGTTGTTACCTCCTCAAAAACAGACCTGAAGTTGTGTTGTTTCATTCACATGTTTGAGTAATCCTTTGTTATTAGTCTGTTTACGTGTCCAAAGCTCAAAACGTTCTTTGTTCTTTAATAAATTCATATTAAATGTTATATTTCAGATTTTGTATGAATAAGTGCATTAATTTCCACGCATATTAGCAACATTTGTCCGTCTTGAGTCATCATTTTACTAATATGCATTAACAACCACTCCAAACCTTCAGCAAATGTGCCCAAACCGGTGCCAAATTACGCATTTATCCTTTTTACGCATTTCGCCTCGGAGTAGCGGTCACTCGGCCATCTTCCAACGCGCGCGCCCTCCCCTGCTCCACTGCGGGAGAACTGGGTTGATATGTCTGTGCCAAGTCTCCTACAACACAACCACACTCATAGTACACTGTGTGCTGCTTATACCCGGCGCGTAACCGTGGCCTAGTGCTCTAACCAAACCTAACCACCCCGTATTCCCACCAAAACACCATTACGGAACATTTTAGTGGCTCAACAGGCCGCGCTGACCTCCATCCATCAAGTAATTAACCGCAATGCCACGCTGCGCATTTGACGTTTGCTTTAAGGCACGGCAAGGGCACAGGGATGAACTTCAACCTGCAAAAATGCGCAATTGTGCCTCCTATGCGTAAGTTTGCAATGCGTAAATGGATACAAATGTCCAATTTGCAATTTAAATCAGTGTTTTTATGGAATTTGTGCTAGCAAATGCGTAAACACAAACACACAGTGCATTATTCATGATTGGTCTCCCGTGTTACTTATTATGCACATGGACTTTGCAGAGATTTTGTGCACAAAATGTTAAATTACGAACAAATTGCGCGTATTAATGGTCGCTTACCTGGGTTGCTAGTGTCGACGTAGAATACTGCAGAAAAGCGACCTCCAAAATGAAACGTGGAATGCATCAAAAAACTAGCATTCACTAATTAGCTTAATTGGGCTCTTACTAATACCTATTCTTAACATATCAGTGCGCCATTTGCGTTTTAAATCTAATGCCATTTCGTCAATAATAGAAGAACAACAAGAATCTGCCTGTTCTGAGCCCCAGCATCCATGCATTTATCCACTGCGCACCAGCCCAACCCATCCGTGCCCGGGCCCTCGCTGCTCCCTGTATCCGCAGCAGAGACGCTCTCCTCGGGCGGGGTGGAGAGGAGGGATGCGCTGCTGGAGGCGCGAATGGAGGAGGAGGAGGTTCCGAGGAAGAGGGAGCCGCCAATGGGAGCGCGAGGACGGGTTGTTGCTAAGGCTGGACGCGGAGAGGGGGATGCCGGGGAGCCGCGTGCGCATTTACGGTGGTGATGATGAGTAGTTTGGTTTTCTAGAAAGGCAACCATCTTTCGTTAAATTAATATTCGCAGTTTGAAAATGCAGGATGTGAACCCCACCGCGTTTTTCTTGACTTGGAATTGCAGTCTTAAAGCTGCATTGTGTAACTTTTCTGGTGGAGGGTCCGTCAAATACTTTTCTCCATCGACATGTTATTCCTTTGTCTGGAATGTTTCACAGTATGGCATTAAACCTTTCTATCTTCACAGAGACCAAACCAGACCAAGTTACGGGTCAGATCTGTGGAGAGGCGACCCCGTTCAGTCAGAATGCCTGTTTTTCTCTGTATTTTTGAGTTACAAAACCAGCTGTAGGTGAATAAACGTAAGGTAGAGCTGTTTAATGTCATACTGTGGAACATTCCAGACAGAGCAGTGGCATATCCAAAGAAACCCTCCACCCGAAAAGTTACACAATGCAGCTTTAATTGGTAATTGCAAGGATTAGTTTAGTGTTTGGATGAAGTGTGCATGAAAACATATCGCAAAAGGCTATTGGATTAATTAAGGTGATTGTTAAAAGGGCCATATTATGCAGTTTTCTGATGTGTTATAATGTTGTTTCCTCATTAAAAACATACATAATCACAATACAGGGAGCGCTCCACTGTGTTTTTAAACCCCATGCACCTTCACTAAAATCATTTGGGTCGTTTCAACCCTGGAACTGCCAAACTCTACTGAACAAAAGGTAAAAGGAGCTGTTAAAAGGAGGTAAAAGAAGCTGTTAACTTGAAAACTACCGCTTCATGACATCACAAGGTGGAGCTGAGCATTTTGAGGTTTGGAAATGTAGACAGAATAATCATAAAGGATTACTCAAATGTGTGTGAATGAAACAAAACACAACTCCAGGTCTGTTTTTGAGGAGGTAGCAGCATTAGAACACAGCTTAAAAACGTGTTCAGCTATTCTAGTTCAGGGGTAAATGCTGTTGCTTTTTTCTCTGAGCCAAGTCTTTCTTTCTTCCTGTTTCCTTCCCTCCTCCCTTATACCCATCCTTCCTTATCTACTTCCTTCTTTCTTTTCTTCCTTGTTTCCTAACGTCCTTGTTTCTTCATCCCTTATTCTTTTCTTTCCTTTCGTCCATCCTTGGTTCCTTTCTGTTTCCTTTCTTCCTTTTTCCTTCCCCTTCCTTCCTTGCTTCCTTTTCACCTTCTTAGTTTCCTTCCTCCCTTCTTGTTTGCTTGTTTACTTTTTGACTTCCTTGTTTGCTTGCTCTCCTTTTAATTTCATTACTTACCGCCTTTCTTGAGTCCTTCTGTTTTGTTTCCTTCCTTCCTTGTTTCCTCGTTCCCTTGCCTCCTCCTCAGTGCTGCTGCCTTGTCTTGTTCACTACATTTCTCTGTATAAGTGCTGGTCAGCGGACTTCTCTGGTTTCTGGAAGGCCCTGTGTCACATTATATTAGCTCTATAGACCGGTATGTGTGTGTGTGTGCGTGTGTGCGTGTGTGCGTGTGTGTGTGCGTGTGTGCGTGTGCGTGTGTGTGTGTGCGTGTGTGTGTGTGTGTGCGTGTGTGTGTGTGTGTGAGAGATTGATAAAGTACAGCCTCTCTCAGCTCTGCAGCTTCCACCAATAAGACGTATCATTGTTATATAAGTTGCAATACAAAACGTGATTTCACATTTTACAACGGATCTTCTGTGGTCAAATATTGTTCAAATGCAAGTAAAAGTCAAATGATTACTTAGGTACTGAAGTATATTTGATGTAGTCAAGTTTGCTGCTTAAAATACGAGAATGTATTACTCCTGAAGACACCAAAACAAGATGCAAAGTGTATTTTTGTATTTTTTTACGTTATAGCTGTGAAATAATACTGCCAACATCTTCAGAATGAGGTAGAGTATTATAAGATCTCACAAATACACAAACAAAAAGTACAAATCTTCAAAGTAATTAAAGATATGTAACTTTTCTAGTGAGTCAAAAAAAAGAAGACCCCAAGGAGATAGAGAAGTTTATGCCATGCTGCGTAACATTCCAGGAAAAACAATACGATCTCCATTACACGGCGTCTCTGTTCTGCTCACTCTTACGGCAGACGCAGTGGTGTTGTGTCTCCCCTGCAGAGTGTGGGTCTCTTTGGGTCGTCCAGTCTGTGCCTGGCTCCGCTCGGCTCCTCTGACGTGGAGCAGGGCTCAGTCTGTGTCACACCACCGCCCCTGTGTGAGCACTACACCATCTGACTGCACCGTGTAACCTTCAAGGGCCCATATTACACTGTTTTCAGATCAACTAGTATATCAGAATGTTGTTTCCTCGTAAAAAGAAAACATACCCGGACTTGTGTTTTGTTTCATTCGCGCACAAACCCTGCATATTTAGGTGGACTTCTGCTCACAAACAGAAAATACTTGGATGTGGTAATACAAGAAGTGCACCACTGTGTTTTTAAACTCCACACACCTTCACTAGGATCATTTGGATCATTTCAAGCCTGGAATTGCTATCTCTACTGAACAAAAGGTAAAAACGTAGCTGTTAACTTGAAAACTACCGTTTCATGACATCACAAGGTGGAACAGAGCATTTTGGAGATGTAGACAGACGAATAAACCAGGATTACTCAAACATGTGTGAATGAAACAAAACACAACTCCAGTTTTTGATGCGATAACAACAGTAAACATGTCTAAAAGCTTTATGGCTGAAAGACCGGCCGGTTTTCATGTTTTTCTAATTATTCTTTTGTTTGGTGGAATAGTACATAATATATATCATCATTTTACACCAAGTGGCAGTTTGTGAAGAAAACAAAAAAAAAACATGCTTTTATTTTAGTCTGTTGTTTATCTAAAATGTTACATACGGTGATATTAAAGAAAAGCTTTAAACATTTGGAACAACAATGAATATTTAAGAATCGCATGACGGTTTAGACGTTTAGATTAAGTTCAGGTGAAAATAATGTTATCAGTGTTCCTGAAATGAATGTAGGTCAGAGTAATGTCCTAAAAGGCCTCCAAATTGCTCATGACTCATCAAAAGCCCAGATCCCTAGAGCCAAACCCACTGGGCTGGTGAAAGCTCCTCTTCACTTGCTGGAGGAGAAAACAATCAGCCAAATGAGCGGCTACAGAGCAGAAAGACAAACCAACGCAAACACAGCGCCTCCATTTCAGATGCGCTCAGATGTACCAGTCTGAAAGAAGTTCACATTTGACATCAACTGAGCAAATAAATAAGTAACGCTGCTCTATCCTGTTTGCAATATCCTGTTTTTGTTTGTTGTAAGAAATCACACAATATTTGATAAATGTCTTTTTAATTTGTTGGTGATTTTTAAATTTTTTTTAGGGCATTACAGTGGATACAAAACACTTTCAAATCAGCTACGTGGTAAACTAAAACATATCATAACTTGTGATAAAATGACATGCAGTGTTACAGAATTTTATCATAATAATTTCATACATTCAGATTGAGAGCAGAAGCCTATGCAGCCTACTTATAATTCTATGAGATTGACTGTTTTTAAAAGAAAGAAAAATCCCCAAATATTCTCACACAAAACACTTCCACTTTAGTTCATTTGCAGTGGCAATATTGAACTTTGTGCCATTTTTCTGGTTTTAATGTGGAAAAGCCCGGTAATTACAGATATATTAATCAAAAAACAGGTCCAAACATCTATTTTCAGGCACATTCTGGATCTGACCTTCCCCAGATCACTGTTAAACTGTGTATTTTAAAATATTTGTGGTGTCTTGTCTCAAGTCTTTGACCTCAAGTCCGAGTTAAGTCCCAAGTCAAAGACAGGCAAGTCCAAATTGAGTCTTGAGTCACTGATCCATAAGATCTAGTCAAGTTCAAGTGATTTCAAGTCTTTAAACCAAAAAAGTACCAAATATAGTATAGATTTTTGCTATTTAACCTAAATTGTAGTTAAAAAAAATCATGATATATGAGTATTTGAGATTGAGAGTTGGAGAAACTCTTTAAATGTCTTGACAAGAGTGCGTATTTTTAAATAACAGTTATTTTGTCAAGTAGTCTGCACTGAAATAGAAGGATCATGTTCTATGTAGTTCCCACTGTTTTACTGTATTGTACTGTACTATATTACTGTAGTACATTTGAGGATACCATCTCACAGTACTTCAGTTATATCCAAAGTAACAAATAGAGAAGTGGGAGGAACATGTTCCAGTTTGTTCCTGTAAAATTAAGCACAGCATGTATCAGCTGTAAAGAGAAAAGTATTTTCTAAAAACAAATGTATTCAAGAGTCAGATTTCTCAGCATATTTTTGTTTTAGTGTCAGTTCACATCTAAAACCAGTAGATGTCACTGTCAGAAACTTTGTATCGCGAGTCAACACTGCGCCTATGAAGAAGACACGTGGGCGCTCTGAGCCAATCACGTGCCTCCCTGCACCCACGTGACCTACCATATGGCTGCTTGACATTCAGCCGCTCTTCTCTCATGTCTGCGTCAAATCTATGAAAACTAAACATGAATATTGTCCGGTCGTCTGTATCCAGGTTGTGCGGGATCGCCAGGCTGCAGAGGTAATGTTAAATGTCATTATTTATGCAACCAGCGGGGTTATTTTGAGCTGAAAGTGGTTAGCATGGGGTTAGCAACAGCGTGGCTAAGTGGCTAAAGGCTAGTTAGAGCCACAGAATGAGCAGTGTTTTTAATCATCACACTTTTCACACGTTATTGCACCTCTATGCCTGAAAGAAATAAACTTTAAATGCAATCTGTGATCTGCTATAACATTGCTTTTTGATGAGTCTAATAATACATTGCTTTCTTACATTGGCAAAGTATAAATCAGAATAAACTACCAAAAAAGACCCTGGTCCTTTGCTCCAAACATGGGAAAATTTAAAAAATCTTAACTGTATAAATGGCTAAGTGCAAAAATGTTCATTTGAGCCATTTACTTGGAAAACCTGGTGAATTTAAAAAGGGTTTGCTGCCATGTCCTGCTTAGGGTAAAGTAGTTTTAGAATTTTCATGCATCATTATATTCAGTGGTGGATGAAGTACTCAATTTTGTTACTTAAGTAAAAGTACAGATACAGGGGCAAAAGATTACTCAAGTAAAAGTAAAAGTATCACATGAAAAAATCAACTTAAGTAAAACTACTGAAGTACCTGTTTAAAAATGAAAGTTAAAGTATTTTGCAGCATTTTTTTTTTTGTTTACAATTAAAGAATCAAATGTAGTAATTTTGATAAAGAATTGAGCTGATTTTAAGCAGTTCAATTGAGTTGTTATTTCTTTCTAGCTGTTTTTGTGTTTTTGGTTTGCTCAAAGTGAAGAGATGTTAACACATATTAAATGTGCTTAAAATAAGTCTCAGCTTTTTCAGCAGGTCCCAAACATAAAGAGAAGGACTTTTTACTTTTCAGTCCAAATCTAAAAGATTTTAGCATTTCTAGCTAAAAATACGTCTTAACCTTTTTAGCAGGTCTCAAACTGTAAAGAAAAGGACATTTCAGATTTAAAATGTTGCGGAGTAGAAAGTACAGATACATGCTCTCAAATATAGTGAACTAAAAGTAAAAAGTATGCACTCTAAAATGTATTCAAGTACAATTTTTAGGTATCTGTACTTTACTTAAGTATTGTACTTTGACTTTTGTACATTGTTATCTTGCACCACTGATTATATTCTTTTACTGCAAAATATCTCACTTCGAAAATGTTCAGTATAGTTTTGAGAGCTGTTACCACACCCTTTTTTAGTTGACTAACTGATTTCTAGTTGACTACAGCCCTGCATTTCTAACATTTATAACTTTCTTTCTCCAGTCTCCCCACTGCCAACCCTACCATTTCTGGACACACTCACCTTCGCCTCTTCAGCAGCTGGTTCCTGCCCAGAACTGCACCAGGACTCTCCAACCCCAGTCCACTGTCCGCACAGGCTGAGGGGTCCGGAGTCTTCAGACAGCCCCCCTGGCAAATCCAACAGGTCCGGACGCGGAAGAGGGGCACAGAGTACCAACCTAAGAACTTAAAACGCAAGAGGACGCACGGCTGGATCAAAAGATGCAGCACCCGAGGAGGGATTGAGGTCTTACTGAGGCGTATGCTTAAAGGGAGGAAGTCTCTGAGCCACTGAAGGGGTCTGGAGGAGGAGAGACAAAAGGGTGGTCTCCTACAGTCCAGGGACATCTGCAAAGGACTGTGAAACTATGGGGTGGGTGCGTTTTGAACAATTGTGAATAGAAGGTGAGAAAGTAGATGTTGACAAAGGTGGTTTCTGTATCAATGTTATGAATATGTGAATAAATAAGATGTTTGGACTGACTTGTTTTGGAAAATTTTGTTACAGTTTGGTCAGGAGTTGTGTGGTTATGACTTTTTTATTTATTGTTATCACTATACTAAAATTTTAAACTTCATTTTGATACTAAGGAATAGACTCGATTCTCATTACTGATTCAGATACCACAGTGATAATAAAAAAAAACACTGTATTTTTGAGCTATAAAACCACCTGTAAAAAAATAAATGTAAGGTAGAGCTGTTTAAGGTCATATTGTGAAACATTTTGAAGCAAAGCAATGACATATCCATAGAAACAAGCAGGTGAAGGACCTTCAACCAAAAAAAAAAAACATTACTTAGTGCACCTTTAATGCTGAAAATCACATTTAATTGTCTGAATTTCTTTCTCTATCGCATATTGAGAATCTAAAAACTGTGGCTTCAGAGCTAAATACACTGCTGAAAATGTGCACGACGCACGGTTGGTTTATTGGCGCATGCTATTCATGGGTCAGTTCATGGCAGTTCCTGTTACGTAATGTTTTGTTGTAATTGTTTATTGCTATGGTAACGGTCCTAAGTCTTAAGTCCCAAGTCAAGGTTATTTCCAATTCCCAATATATATTTTTATTAATAGTGACTAATTTGACATGATATACCAATATAGATAATCACATGACAAAGACTAATTTACTGAAAATATTTGAAATACAATTATACTTTGTGATTCAAAATAAAACTACCACAAGTCAGTCTCGTGACAGAAAGGTAGTCAGCTTCCTGTTATCACTTACATTTCACTATACAAAACAGAAGAATTTGAATTGTTTGTTAATTGTCATAGCAACGGCTCTCAATTTCCTCATTCTGAAACCAAAAAGAATTTCTACTAAAATGATAAGGCAATTTTACTTTAATTTGTATCTTTTGTGAATATACAGCAGCCATTCTGAACCAGATTTAACTTACTTCAAAACGCATTGCATTAGTGTGGTTTCCTGTTTTATTAAACGTAAAAATTAAATGGTAAAATAACGTAAAAAGACACAGAAAAGACTAGGGAGCTGTGTTGTTTTGATCGGAAGACATGCAACTACATTTGCGCTGGGGGATTGTCCTATTACATAAACACCTCTCAACCAATCACAGCCCTGCTTTTCCCTTCCCCTCTGCTGCTGACCAATCAGAATCCGTATTTGGTGGTATGTGCCCGCCCCCCCCGCAGATGAACAACAAAAATGGAGAGCGTCCTCGCAGCAGCCGAAGGACGCTAAAATTAGGGAACTTTTCTTAAAATATCTCCACAGAAACTCGCGTATTATAGTCGGATGAAGCTCTAGAGTTACACTGAATTAAATCTACCAGTAGTTTGAGAGCTGTCTTCTCCGTAAAGAGCGTCGGATCTTGTAAACAAACCGGTTTCTTGGCTACGACAAAAGACTACACGGGCTTTCGCTAGCTGTTAGCTCGCACGCTAGCGTTTAGGTGTCCCCCTCATGGTTCTTGGATTATAAACTTGAGAAAGCGAGATCAACATGGACAAGGTAAAAAAAAAAAACGTTTATAGATTCATGTATTTATATAGAAATGACGAAAATACCTCATTCTGACCGTGTAAGTCCAATGTTATTGGTACACGTTCTTAAAAACAACGTGGTGACTTACGTCTGATCCAAAGGTTCACAATCTGTTCAATAAACAAGTATGCCAAGTGATCAATCTCAATTTTACGATTTTGTAACATAAAACGTGGACAGAAGATTAAGCTAAATGAGTGCACTGGTTATTTACTGTAATAATTTGTCATTTGTGAGACCAAAATAAAGAACTGGGGTCAGTATATTACAAGAAGTTGAGATCCTGGACAAATCTGCACAGGTGATAATCAGCTGTCCACTATAGAACCAATTTACAGGCTAAATTTAGGAGTAAAAAGCATTATTGAGGACTTTTCATGGTTAAGGATCTACATAACAGTCATTTACATGTCCTTGGACAATGATACTGCTATGGTAGTGGCAATAAAGGTTTGGAAAAGGCTTGTGCAGGCCTAACAGATGAAAGAATTAAAACTAATAAATAAATGTCACTACTTTTTTTTGTATTGGTGATGTGACAACTAATTCAGTGTTTTTCTCATTGATAGATCATGATTTTCACCTGATTATGACTTGTCAAATTATAAAATGGCTTTCAGTTAGGGTCAGTGTCAAAAGTAGGGCGGGGTATTATTAAGAAGTTGCCAATACGATACATAGGTCACGATGTGATACATATCTCGATACAGTCAGCTTTTGATTCGATACGATATATTTCAAATCGATTCAATACGGTTCAATAAAAAAATAATGGCTAAATCATGGCTATGATACTAATAGTCTTTGTTAAACCACTTCTTGTGCAAAGTTCATATGAAACACCCATTTTAATCCTCAAAACAGTGAAAATGTCAAATGTGTTGCATAAACCAGTTTCCTTCCACTAAACAAGCAACAAAACTGTAGCGCTGTAACAAAATAATTGAGTAAAATACACCAAAAAATACTCTTGGCGATATATCGATACAGCAGCCCACAATATCGATGCTGTATCATCACATTAAACGATACAATATAGCAGTAAATTGATATTTTTGCACACCCCTAGTCAAAAGTAACAGAAATCAGATACTAATCACTTGACCACAAGTCTGCAATAAATATATCTAACTAAACTAATCAATACAGAAACAAGTATCAAAATTAGATACTCATTTGAGCAGATATCGATACTTAAAAAAGTCACATTCGCAGGACAAAATGAACCTTTCCTGAATGTCTTTAGAATGATGTTGAGCTGTATCAGAACAAGTATAAGAGCACATAGACTAGTATACACCCATGGACCACTATGGAACCTACAGGACCACTGAGGGAGTACACAGATATAAGGACACATGGAAAGTAGTATGATGTAATTATAAAAATCATATTCTGTTGTATAAATGAGTTTTTTATTGTCATTATGGTATCGGAATTGGAATCAACATTGATTATCGAGTCTATTCCTTAGTATCATGTTTGAAATTTTTTTATCGTAACAACACTAGTCCTTTATATTGCAATGACGCACTGATGTAAAGCTGTTTAAACTAATTTGTTAGTTTCATGTTATATTTAAATAATACTAGGAAAGACATTGCACCTTTGTGATGTCGTTTCTCTTGTGTTTCACAGGCAGACTTCTTAAAAGGACTTCCAGTCTACAACAAGAACAACTTCAGCAGATTCCATGCTGACTCAGTTTGCAAAGCATCAGTAAGTGCTTTTATTACAATAAGAATGAGATAATGAATGTTTATTACAACTAGGAGTGGATGATATGAGCCAGATATGGTGGTTAAAAGTATCAAAGATCAGATACTAGATACAAAAAAAATTATACAAACTATATACTTATTTGAGCAGGTGTGGATACTAAAAAAAGTCACATTCTCAGGACATAGATGAAGCTTTCCTAAACAGCTTTAGAATGATTTTTGAGCTGTAGCAGAACAAGTATAGGGACAACTATGGAACCTACAATTGAGGGATTACACAGATTATATCATAGTACTTTCTATTTAATGTCGAAAATCACATTCTGTTGGCTAAATAAGTGTTTTTATTATCATTGTGGTATCAGAAGTGGTATTGTGTATCAGGTCTGTTCCTTAGTATCAAAATCAAGTTTGACATTTTAGTATCATGCCAACATTTGAGCCAGATAATGATTCATGTACCTTTTTTTTTTTTTTTTTTTTTTTTTTTGTATTGCCTTCAAGAGGTAAATAAAGTCACTGGCTTCTTTTTAAAGTTCATACTTTACTGTGATTGGTTAACTCCAGCTGCCATTGGTGGAGTGTAAAGTATCTCTGTTTGAGCATAGTACTGCTGTAAAGGTGCACTGCGTAACTTTTCTTGGGGAGGGTACGCCACATGCTAGTTTAAATGTAGATGTACTTAACAAGTTCAGCCTGGAATTTTTCACAGTAAGGCATTAAATGTATCTCCATGAAGGCAACCAGGCCAAGATACAGATCAGATCAGTGGAGAGGCGGGCCTACTCACACAAGAATGCATGTTTTTAAAAGTATTTCTAGACAGTAAAATCACCTCTAATGAAACAAAGGCTGAATTGATGTTTAATGCCATACTGTGGAACATAACAAGCAAAGCAATAGCATCTCTCCAAAGACAAAACAGTGGCGTACCCTCCACTAGAAAAGTTACACAGTGGTCCTCTAAATAGAAACATAGTGAACCACAATATGACCAAAAAAGCAGATCCAGTAAAATAATATTCCTAAACTTTTGTTGTTTATTACAGAACCGGAGGCCGTCGGTGTATCTTCCAACTCGAGAATACCCTTCAGAACAAAGTAAGTGCTCTCTGTTGTTCAAATAACGGTAAGAGCAGCACGATGGAGGGCGTAAGGGCAATTGAATCAAGAGGCTCTTGAAATGAGTGCGGTGCAGTGAGGAGTATTGAATGCATAAAGTCTGATGAGCGAAGAGAGAGGAATCAATCTGTTTGGGAAAATGTCTTTGAGGCTAGACACTGGTAGGAAAGAAGAGAGGGGAAAAAGAGGGGTAGAAGGGTTGCCAGATTTTTAGACAGCAACAAGCGCCAAGCCTTTGCAAAAATTCCCGGAACTATGAACCTGAGTCCTACAAAAAATCCCCCAAAAAAGAAGCAACTAGTGAAACGTCTTGTGTATCTGCTGAACAAAAAATGAAGCCCAAAGTCACTATCGTAGACTAAATGGACATAGCTAACCCGCTCGCCACCATGTCTCAAATAGGAAATGACCATGGGTGCACTTCCGACTCCATCGACTCTGGCTCCAATTGACTTTACATTGAAAAACCCTCTCTGTATAACTGCTGCAGTGAGCCTTGCCACTGTGGTCGTAAAATGTTCGTATTAACCCATTCTACAAGCTCCTGATGTTTTTATTTAGCTATTTTCTCCTTTTCCTAATATGGACTCTAAATTTGCTACTGCAACTGCTAGCCTCGTGAGCTTCATTTGACTGGAACTGAATGCTGCGGGTGACCTCACACTCCCTTAGTCCACGTCTTTATAGAGGCCGTGGTCGCTATAAAGAATGAGACCGATGAACTCTGAGAAGGAGAGGCTGAAGAAGCTGATTTTGGATTTCTGTATTTATGCGAATGGCTTTAATGGTAATTGGTTGATATTTTATTTTTTAGCTTAAAGAGTAGGCGACTAAAATCAGTTAGGAATAGAGCCCAGGGGAGATCACCAGATTATTTAAACATGCACGGATGACTAAAACGTCTTCAGGCAGGTTTTTGATGAGGAAACAATGTTATAACAGGTCTCCAAAAAGTTGATCTTGCATAATACCCTCTTTAAGACTAAAAATAGGTAAAAGGTTTACGTATTTTACAATTGCTGGGTTCCTGATGACATCACAACATTCCGAAGTCCAATATTATTTAATAAAGGTTGAAATGTCGTTTTTTGTTGTAATACAGTCAGTTCTCAGGTCTAGTCACTAATAGAAATGATCCGGTTCCACATTTGTGCCTTTACGTTTTGGAGATTTCATGGCAAAGTACAATGTAAACAATAGGAAAAACTCGTGTCTCGTGCCCCCAAGACGTCTCCATCATTACATTCTAGAATCTGAAAACCACCATTTACCCTAACCCTGAGGAACTTGTCTTTTCTCAGTCATCGTCACAGAGAAGACGAACATTTTGTTGCGGTATCTGCACCAACAGTGGGACAAAAAGGTGAGGATTTCAAAATCTGCCGTCTTAAATTACACTTAGACAAACTTTATTGAGCCACAAGAGAAATGACTTGGACACAGTAGCTCACACATCACAATATATTATAATGACAAAGAGTAGAAATATAAATGGTAATAATACATTCTAAATAAGTGTTTGAGGTGTGGTGTTAAATAAGGCATAATTATATGTAAATTAAATTTTATATGTACAAGTCAAAATAAAATGACTAATAAAAAATGTCAGTTATGTACAAGAAGTCGTAGGGAAACAATGTAAAGATGATATGATGATTGACAGGACATAGGGTTATCTGTTACATAAGGGTGAGTTGTAGGGAGTATTATCTGTTACATAAGGGTGAGTTGTAGGGAGTATTATCTGTTGCATAAGGGTGAGTTGTACAATTGTAGGGAGTATTATCTGTTGCATAAGGGTGAGTTGTTGTACAGCTGTAGGGAGTATTATCTGTTACATAAGGGTGAGTTGTAGGGAGTATTATCTGTTGCATAAGGGTGAGTTGTACAGCTGTAGGGAGTATTATCTGTTACATAAGGGTGAGTTGTTGTGCAGTTGTAGGGAGTATTATCTGTTACATAAGGGTGAGTTGTACAGTTGTAGAGAGTATTATGTTACATAAGGGTGAGTTGTACAGTTGTAGGGAGTATTATCTGTTACATAAGGGTGAGTTGTACAGTTGTAGGGAGTATTGTCTGTTACATAAGGGTGAGTTGCTGTACAGTTGTAGGGAGTATTACGTACTACATAAGGGTGAGTTGTGCAGTTGTAGGGAGTATTATCTGTTACATAAGGGTGAGTTGTACAGTTGTAGGGAGTATTATCTGTTACATAAGGGTGAGTTGCTGTACAGTTGTAGGGAGTATTATCTGTTGCATAAGGGTGAGTTGTACAGTTGTAGGGAGTATTATCTGTTACATAAGGGTGAGTAACATAATGTGTAACATAATAACTAACTAATAAAACAATCTAAAACTTATTTTTCATTCGTTTTCCAGAATACAGCCAAGAAACGGGAGCAGGAGCCGGCGGAGGGCGAGAACACGGCGCCTCCCCGTAAAATGGCGCGCACAGACAGTCGAGAGCTGGGCGAGGATTCATGAACTGAGCTGACGCCAGGCCCGACCCACACTGCACCAGTGTCAGAGCTGATTAAAGCACACGGAAGCACAGCCCCTCTACCACAGAACTACAGAGTGTGTGGTTCTGTTACCGTGGAAACGTTTGTGTTTTTCAATTGCAAAATCTCCTTTACTGTCAAACATCAATTTAAGTAAACACTTGAGTTTTTATTTAACGTTTTTGTCACTCGCCCCGGTCAGTTTTGCATTACTGCGAGGGTTCTTTTGATAAGGTAAGCTGGGGCGCAGAATCAAATGTAATAACTTTATATACATTTGTGTGACTAATAATCAGCTCTATGGCCTATGATATACTAATTAAACTACCACATAAGACAGTTGGAAGCTACACTGAAATCACAATGGAGCTCAATAGTCCCGCCCACTTCGAAGTCCATTCAAGTAGTAAGTTTTCCGTTCATTTTCCCACAGACTTTTCGAAAAAAATTCTAATATTGAGACCACTACAAAGGAGACTAACCAGCAATGTGGTAACTAATATCATATAATAACCAGCTTGTTTGAAAAAACAAAAAACGCATTTAAACCACAAGATTCAGCTAAATACTTAAATAACTTAGCTATTTTCAGAAACAGATTTTAAAGGTGCATTTTGTAACTTTGCTGGTGGAGGGTCCGTCAAATACTTTTCTCCATGGTGATGTTGTTGCTTCGTCTGGAATGTTGTCACACTATGGTATTATGAAACCTTTTTATCATCATGGAAACCAAACTAGACCAAGTTACAGCTCAGATCTGTGGAGAGGTGACCCCGCTCACAGTCAGAATACCTGTTTCTTTCGGTATTTTTGAGCTATAAAACCTGTAATTGAATAAATGTAAGATTGAACTGTTACTGTGGAACATTCCAGGTAGAGCAAAGACATCTCCATAGAAACAAGCAGGTGATGAACCCCCGACCAAAAAGTTACACAGTGCACCTTTAGTTATCACATAGCTGATTAGTCCTGAGCTTTCAAACTTTCAAACAAATACTATTTTTTTTTATTTTCGGAAAGTTTATGGGAAAAATGAACTTAACCCTAAGTTACTGGAACCAGGGGGTGGGTGTTTATACATTGGAGCGAAAGGTGTCTTGCCCAAAGACACAGTGGCAGTACGAAATCCAGGGAGACAATGTTTTTTTTTGTAAATTTTTTCTTTGTGTAAAAAATTGTGTTCGTTATGTGAATTTATTTTGCCATTTCAAGAGAAGAAAATGTTTAGTTTTACAGTGAAAGTGGTGTACAGTAAATTTAATGTAAACATGTTTTGTCCTAATGCCTTAAGTAAGACATGTATTTTTTATTTTAATTTTTTAGAATGTTCTTGGTTTACAATGTTGTTTCCAGTGAAAAAGAAACAAAAGGATTTTTTTTTTTTTCTTTTCAATATATTTGTAGAGCCATCAGCGCAGTGGCTTTGAAGGGCAAGTCAAAGCAGATTTCAAAATGGAATATTTTTTGAGACGATTCAGTTGACAGAGAAGCGAAATTTTAAGGAATAACAAAACGGTATAAATAATGTAATAAATTGGTAATTCCAAAAAATTTATGTAATTTTTTTCAATTTACCTAATTTGTTTTCTCAGTTATATGTTTTTTTTTTTTTATTATTTATTTTATTTTTTGCCCTGAATTGTATCCCCCTCCCATATCATTAACTGTCTTCACATTACTGTTGAATCTTGCCTTTCAGCTCCACTTAGTCATAGGATGCTTCCTTTTTTTAATTAATTTATTTTTTTTCCCAATTTGTGCAGAAGCTGTAGCCCTGTTGTTTAGCTTGACATTGTCCGGTGGCTGCATTTTTTTGTTTCCATGCATTTTAATGATCCTATATTACGCAAGATTGAGCTTTTAGCCATAGTTATGCTGTTGTTTCCTCGTCAAAAAAACACCTGGAGTTGTGTTTTGTTTCATTCACACATGTCTGAGTAATCCTTTATTATGAGATGTCTGTCTACATCTCCAAAGCTCAAAATGCTCTGTTGTGATGCCATGTAGTGGTAGTTTTCCAAGTAAACATTTACCTTTTGTTCAGTAAAGATTGGCAATTCCAGGGCTGAAATCGTCCAAATTATTCTAGTGAAGGTGTATGGAGTTAAAAAACACCGTGGAGCGTTTGTGTTTTCCGTTTGAGAGAAGAACTCGGCCTAAATATGCAGGTTTTGTGTGCCAAACATGAGTGAATGAAATGAAACACAACTCCAGGTATGTTTGTGATGAGGAAACATTATAACATAGATCATAAAATTGCATAATATGGGCCCTTTAATAGTAGCTAACCTGTTCGTAGCCGTTAGGAGGTTGCGTACGGTATCTTAATGTGTATATTGTATATTTGTACAGTAACTTTTTTGACCAGGTTAAATTCAGGGCTTGATCTGATATTGTCTTCCCACTTCCAATTACACTGTCCTGTTGGAACCAAAGCTCCACCAGATAAACTGCAGACTGCATGGACTCATTCTCCAAGTCATTTTTACACCTTTTGACTTTACAGGTTGCAGATTCAAGAGCATGTTTCGGTATTTCAATAATAAAAATGTTATGTTTAAGTTAATGGATAATTTTACATTGATTTTTAACCAGTGTATCAACATTTTAAATAGCCTAGCACACTGTACGGACTGATAATTGCTACGAATTACTTTTTATTTATTTGTTTTACTTAGTTTCTGTTTGGAGGACAAAAATCAAAATCAGTTGTTTATTTTATCAACATGGTTTTAAAGGTGCATTGTCTAACTTTTCTGTGGTCGGGTCCGTCAAATGGTATTAAAACCTTTCTATCGTCATCGAGACCAAACCAAACCAAGTTACAGGTCAGATCTGTGGAGAGGTGACCCTGTTCACAATCAGAATGCCTGTTTTTCTAGGTATTTTTGAGCTATAAAACCATCTGTAATTGAATAAATGTAAAGTAGAACTGTTTAATGTCATACTGTGGAACATTCCCGTCAGATCAATGCTGCATCCATGGACACAAGCAGGTGATGGACCCTCCACCAGAAAAGTTACACAATGCACCTTTAAATAGCATAGTACAATGTTAGTAGGTACTCGTAATTACTACTACTTTTTACTTATTTCAATAGTTTCTGTTCTGTTTTCTGTATTTATGACCGCGTGGGGGCTAAAATCTGTATACACATTATCTTGGTTATGGGGACAAAAATCAAAATCAATTTGAAGGAAAAAAAAAAAAAAAAAGAAGGCAGACATAAGAGGCAAACAAGTAGCAGACCCCAACGAGAAAAGTTACATAATGTATCTTTAACGTTAGTAGTCAGTCTCTAGGAAAGTAATTTATTAGGACTACTAATTTGTATTACTTTTTTAATGAAAATACAGTAATTACGTAGGCTAGATATTATGATAAATAAATCAATAAAAAAAATCCTCCCCTTCAGTTAAATAATAATAATAAAATAAAAAGTAGTTATGATGAACCCAGCGTATTCATATTTCTCCGGTGACGCGCATTCATGGTTCGCCCTCGCTTCCTTCCTCCCGGTGCCATTTTGAGGACGGAAGTCGCGATGCCGTCCGTGTGCTGCGCTGTCGGCTGCAAGAACAACAAGTCTCAGAAGAACGGGATTATCTTCTACAACATCCCCAAAGACCCGGAGCGCCGCCGGAGATGGATCAGCGCCATCGCCCGCGAGAACTGGAGCCCCAACGGCAACACGCGCCTCTGCAGCCAGCACTTTGTGTCAGGTACGGCGAGCGGGGAGGGACAGAGTGAGAATAAAACTGATATTTTGGGATTAACGCTAAACGCTTTTGTCATTCACGATGTCATTAAACAATAATTAAACTAAAAGAGCTGGAAAGAGAAAGCGAAACAAAAAAGTCAATTATGTACATGGAGTTTCAAACTGAGGAAGAATTTGAACTGTTGCCATAGCAATAGGGGAATTAGAATAACGTTGTGTCTGAGATATAGTTACATTTTAAATAAGCTTAACACGCGATCATTTGAATTGAAAAAAAGTCCTCAAAATGGCGCCCGTTAGGCTATTATAAACAGGACAAGACGTGACTGCGCTACTTTTGATCCCTTTGGCACCTTTACATGATTTTCAATGTTTGTTTTATTTTTTTTTAAATTTTTTGTTAATTGCTCCACTTTGACATGTTGACTATTTTATGAGTACGGTTTAATTATTGACTCAAAGGGGAAAAAAGTAATAAAATAAAAATATGTCTGACTTTTCTTGCGGTGATCGTTTTTTAATTTCGGTCTGAGTGAAAGCGTGGCTGCTCATTGGCTGTATCCTTGAGTTTCAGAGGAATGAAAAATTAGCACCGTTGCCATAGTAACAGGTAATTCAGTCTTTTGAATGGTGGAAAGTGCTCAGAAATGTTGCCTATTCATGGGTTTCAACATACGCAACATTTGAAGGACTTTTTCTCATTCAAAACATTTCATATTTTGTTTTAAATTGTTCATCACCATAGCAACGGCCCTAATTCTTCATCATTCTGAAACCCATAGATAAACAGGAAGTTGAAATGCATGCATATGAAACCAAGAGTAGGCGTACACTTTTTCTTTAAGTTGCACCATATAACACATTTGTCATGGCGGGTCTGCCACCTGCTTTTTGAGATGTTATAAATATTAGGGCGTTACTGGCATTTAAATTTCAATAGGCAAGTTCTATACAAAGTCCTGCACTACTCTACATTCTTATTATTCTTTTATTTATTGTTTCTATTAGTTCCTTTTGTCTGGAACATAATTCTCCTGACCTTTTAGAGTTAAATGTTCTACGTTGCTGTGTGAAGCACTTTGGAAACTGTCTTGTTTATAAAATGTGCTATACAAATAAAGTTGGATTGGATAAGATACTCTGGGTTTCAGATTGATGAGTAATTAAAAGTGTTGCTATAGCAATGAACAGTTTAATCAATTTATTTTAAGTCCTCAAATACATAAAACAGGAAGCAGAAACCCATGAATATCCAGTTAAAATCAGCAAAAATCAAAACCTAAAAACGTCTTTATAAGTCTGGAGTTATATTCATGACTATCAGCTTTTTGTCTATAGGTGAAAGTTCGAGCACGTTTATATATAAATGGACATAGCTAACTCACTAGCTGCTGCATTATAAATAGGAAGTGTTGACGGGGACGCTTCTGGCTCCATCGACTCCGGCTCCAATTGATTTTATACTGAAAAATTGTCACCTTTCTCTCTGCAACTGCTGCTGTGAGCCTCGTCTTTTTACGAATTGCCATGGTAACATTCCTTGATATTAAACCTTTTTATCTTCATGGAGACCAACCTAGACCAAGTTACAGGTCAGATCTGTGGAGAGGTGAGCCCGCTTACAGTCAGAATGCCTGTTTTTCTAGGTATTTTTGAGCTGTAAAACCTATAAAAAGTTAAGGTTAAACTTTTCTTGTCTGTTTCAAATGAGAATATAAGTGCTATTGCTTGGATTGCAGGTCAGATCTGTGGAGATGCAAGCCCGCTCACAGCAAGAATTCATGTTTTCATTGGTAATTTTAGCAATAAGAGCCCCATAACTGAAAAAAAGGAGTCAGACATGGAGCTTACAAATAGGAAGTGTTCACAGGCGCACTTCTGGCTCCATCATCTCAGGCTCCAATTGACTTTACATTGAAAAATTGTCACCCTCTCTCTCCGTAACTGCTGCTGTGAGCCTCGTCATTTTACGGATCGCCACGGTAACTTTCCTTGTTTTTTCTTTTCCAGGCAAGAAAAGTGAAAACCAGTACGACCCAGATTACGTCCCAAGTCTGTTCCCCTCTCAGTCTTCGGAGCAGCAGCAGAAAATCGTCAACAGCTTTGAGCGATTCCGGAGACAGTGGGCCAAACGGAAAAAGCCGGAATATACGGAAAATGTAAACAATAACATTGAACATAACTACTGCAAACCCCCACCAAAAACTGTAAGCAAGGGCGCTATAACCAAAATCTTCATGCCAAAATAAACAAAGTCAGTTTTTTTATTGCACTGCACCTGTCACATGACCTAAAGGAGCGTGGCTAACCTGGATATCAAAATGACAATGGAGGGATGGACGATATTGACAGAAGAGATGTGAAGATTTTTTTTTTTTTTTTTACAGAAGACGATTTTCAAATGCTGTTGGCAATCTAACTAAAATGTGCCTTTAAATGTAGTTCAAGTATTGATACTTTGCAGTGACATCACGCTGGAGGTGTTCTGCCTGTATGCTTATGACGTACTGTTCAGCAGTTACCACGGTGAATGCGCAATGCACATATTAGCAAACACTGCCAAAAAAATGTTAAGATGAAAACTGAAAACTCAAGAAAAAACACAAAATGGATTGAAAGAGCACATTTTCAGGAGCCTGTGATCAATACGAGCGTTCATGGTCGTGTTTAGGAGTTTGAATTGTCTGTAATGAGTTTGTAGGAGACTTGTTTAACAAACAACACAAAGCAGCTCACGTATTGTAGTTCCAACTAAATCACAATTCTTTCAGATTGTGTTAAAATAAAGCTCAGATTAAAGTCTAACTTGAGTAACAGAGCCTCAGACAGAGCAATGCCTACAGTTAGCATCACACCCCCATTGAACGTTGATGACATCAGCTGCAAAGTATGTATTGCACAAAACGTGAATGTACAAATGTCACTTTATAACCTTATATTTGAGAGATTATCCTTCAAGTTTGTTTTTTTTTTTTACTCTTTCTGTAGCATTTTTAGTTTTGCATTATAGAAATATGCTCATTGGCCGATATTTGCACTTTTATGTATTTATTTTATCTGCCTTCAGTCTCCAAGAGCCCAACCATCGGCCTAAAGAATACACATATAAAGCTTTATTTGAACACTTTAGTAGGAAAAGCAAATTAGATAATAACTTGAGGAAAATAATAAAAAAAAACGGCAGAGCTGGATTCTAATCTGTATCCGCATTGGCCATGAAAAAACAAATATTGGTCGATCTATTATTATAAACAGTACTTCATATTTTTATTCTCTGTATCCGCTGTATTTCCAAATCTCGTACTTGTACTGCACTTTTTTAAAATAGAATGCTCTTTATCTCGAGTTACATCACAGAAAAACAAACACAATGTGGTACAGAAATGAATGCGATCTGGACAAATGAAAAACAGATGCTCGAAGTGGAGTGGAAGGAAATAAGACTTATTTGTAGCGTTGGCAAAGTTTGTAAAAAGTGGGTCACAGATCTTTGCCTAAATTAGTGATAAATTGTCCACCTTATGATTAAAGCTAGAAGTTACAGGCCTTTGTGAGGGACTTTTTAATATTATTATAACAGGGTCAAACTGCAAATGTTTTTATTTGTATTTAATATTTATTACACTGAAAATGCATCTTTTATTTTTTACTTTGTGACACGATGAACAGCTGATTTAGATTACAGTGTTTCCCCATTATATGAAGTTAAGGGTGGACTGTGTAGCTTTTAAGGTGGAGCGTCTGCTGTTTGCTTTTCTCCATGGAGATGTTATTGAAATGTTCCACAGTATGGCATTAAACATACTGTATTTGTCTTGCACTGATAGCTCAAAATTACCTTGAAAAACATGAATTATTTACTTTGTGCAGGCTTGCTTCTCCATAGATCTGGTCATTAACTTCTCCATAGTGATATCCAGGTTTATTTCCATGCTGTGAAATAACCAAGGCAAAGCAGTAGCATCGTCATGGAGACAACAGACACCAGAAAATTTACACAATGCACCTTTAAGTTGTGCTAAAGTTCACAAATTTTCACTTTTGTAAAAAATAATTGCAAATGTCTTTTATTTATGTAATACAATTTGATGTTCTTGAATGTAAACACACTAGTTAGAAGAAAAATAAATCTATGGGCCCAATATTAGTGAATTTTCAGATAACAATATAAGGAAACACATACTCCATATATCACCATTGTTCTTCGGTTATAATAAATAAAAAAAACAGATAGACTTTTTAATTTCTGCAACCCAAAAACTTGAGAACACGGGTTAAAAATATTCCCACTAGCGTTTCAGATTTGTCCCATGGCCTTATTGCGTCAACAAGTCCAACGTGTGTACTTCTGGAAGACACGTTGGACTTGTACTTGCTCTTCTCCAAATATCTGATGTACAAAAGGGAACAAGATACTTCCCCTCCACAAGATGGCCTTGCAGAGGAGAAAATCTAATACAGCACTTCTAAAATATTGTGTTTTGTTTTGTGAAAATCCGTTGGTGTTACTTCTCTACGTGGTGTGTTTTTGTGTGTGTTTTGTGTTTCCTCTGCACTTGTTCAAGATGAGTGTTGAACTAAAATAAAATGCTGTTCCTTTTATATTTAGTCTTTGGTTCGAAATAAACTTTTTGTAAAAATTCTCATGTTGTTCATTGGAAAGTAGTGTTTTCACGATACTGACATTTCAAAATCGATACTAAGGGATAGATTCGATACTCAATACCAATGCTGATACCACACTGATTGTAAAAACACTTTATTTAGACAACAGAATGCCATTTTCAGCATTAAATAATAGTATTTTCTTTTATATTCCCATGTGTAATCCCTCAATCGTCCATGGGGGAAAAGCTGTTCAAGAAAGGTTCATTTCTGTCCTGTCAATGTGACTTTTTTAGTGTTGATATTAGCTTGATATTAGCTTTAGTATCAATTAGTATATGATTTTTTTTCGATACTTTTGACAACCCTATTAGAATGAGAAACAGAATGACTGCAAACAAGACATGCATTTAAATGTTTATTCAGCTCATTTTTGGCTCTAAACACTTCTAAAGCGCTCTTTCTTTGCGGTTCAGTGGGAATCCCATTCATTTCAATGGAGAATTTGAGAAAAGTTTTGCTGTTAAAAGTGCATTGTGTAACTTTTTCAGTGAAGGGTCGGTCAGACGCATTTCTCCATGGAGATGTTATTGCTTTGTCTGGAATGTTCCACAGTATGGCATTAAACCTTTTTATCTTCATGGAGACCAAACCAGATCAAGTTACAGGTCAGATCTGCGGAGAGGCGACCCCGCCCACAGTTAGAATGTCTGTTTTTCTAGGGATTTTTGAGCTATAAAACCACCTGTAATTGAATAAACGTAAGGCTGTTTAATGTCATACTGTGGAACATTTCAGGCAGAGCAAGGAGATATCCACAGAAACAAGCAGGTGATGGACCCCCTACCAAAATGTTACATAGTGCACCTTTAGAGTATGATATGAAGTGTGTTGATCTGTGTAAAATGAACTGAAAACTGTTTTCATTCTGCACTCTCCTCTCTCATTTAATGCCTTTCTCGCTTTTTAAATTTTATGCTGATTATTTACATTTTGATCCATTTGTATTTGGTCTTTCTTATTTTGTAAAACACTTTGAATCAAATAAACTTGCCTTGCCTTAAAACGTTCATGTGCACGAACAAGTCTACAATACACCGATTCTCTGGGAGCTTTGCATTCTGTATTCAACCTTATTCTGGAAGGAAGTTGCCGTGGGTACCGCCATCGCCATCAGGTTGTATTATTTTCCACGAGGCTGCCGATCTCGACAGCCATTAAGTTCTATATGGACCAACCTCCTCGAGATGTTTTACCTGGAATGTTCCAAAATGTCAAAAGACGTAAAATCTAAAAAAAAAAAAAAAAATCTGCCTCCACCAAACCAAGTATTTACTGCAATCAAAAACACCTGTAATTGAACACCTTATCTTGAGTACCATCATGAGACCAGCAGGTGGCGCACCCTCCAACAGAAAAGTTTAAAGGTGTACAACTTTTCTGGTGGAGGGTCCGTCACCAGCTTGTCTTCGTGGAGATGTTATTGCTTTGTCTGGAACGTTCCACCGTAGCGATTAAACCCATCGATTTCAAGAGACATAACTATAGGCTACGTTACAGGTCAGATCTGTGGAGAGGCGACCCATAATGGAAAAAGAAAAGAGGCGACCCGTAATGGAAAAAGAAAAACCCGTAATGGATAAATGCAAGATAGATGTGTTTAATGTCATACCGTGGTAGATTCAAGGCTCCAATCTCCATGGAGACAAGCAGGTGACGGACCCTCCACCAGAAAAGTTACATAGTGCAACTTGAAATAATATATAAAAAAGTAGTGATGAAGACTACTTACGTTTTTAATACTACTTTAGAGGCGTAGAGAAGGATTTGAAAAGCAGACAATAAAACCATGGATTCTAGTGGTGAGTTCAAGTGTTTAATTGCATCGTCCCAGTACTTTCAACCAACAATTCATGTAGTAAAATAATTCAATAGAAAAAACTGAAAATGTAAGAAAAATAGATTCTTTTCATGGTCACAGTGCGTATATATTTGGACCTATTGCAGAAGAATTAAAATGGCTTCCTAAAAGTGCAAAGAGAAAGACAACAAAATGGACGGGAGATACATGCAGAGACCACATGCACCGCCACTGAACTCAGCCAGCCTCAAAGCACAACTGTCATCACTGCTGACACTTTCACACTTTGATTTTACGTTATTTGGAAACGGAGATTTTGGACGTCGACCGACTGAGTGTGCTATGCGTTTTTTCCACTTTTTTTTGCATTTGCACCTCTGCGGGAACTTTGGTGTACGTTTTCTGTTTCATTTGACTTTCAGACTTTTCACCAAAACACCATTAACATCATTATTTTTAAGCTTTGACTAAAAATATGACTTTTCGTTTCCCAATTTGGCCATTTTTTAGGTTTAAAATGTTGCTTCCTGGTTAGAAATTGTGACATCACACTTGGGAATTCCGTAACTTCCATAACCTAGCAACCATTAACTGCTGTAAAATGCACAGAAATTATAATTTGATGAATAAAAACACAAGAAAACACCTTTATTTTGTTGAAATTGTGTTTAAAGTAACTGAAAAGTGAGTATTGTGTGTAAATTGTACAGAATGTTTGGATAGAATTCTCCCGAGTGTGATGTCATCAGTGTGGGACTCTCTCAAATAGAACTCAACTTCCTGTCATTTTCAACATATTTTACAACTTTTCTTCGCAAATTGCTTCTTGATTCGTGTAAAACTATAATTTATATTTACAACAGGTTTTATCCCACCAAATGAAGTAGAAATTAGAGAATCATAGTCATCTGTAATACGCACCATAATATATAATATACGTGTTTTTGAAATTAAAAGCCCTGTACGTGACTTTTCCCATGTATTTGAGTAAAATTTGTCTCACCCCAGTACAGCGGTGGTGGATGAAGTACTCAATTTTGTTACTTAAGTAAAAGTACAGATACAGGGGCAAAAGATTACTCAAGATAAGTAAAAGTATCACATGAAAAATCTACTTAAGTAAAAATATTGAAGCACCTGTTTTTATAAATGGACTTTAAGAGTAAAACGTAAAAGTATTTTGCATTATAGTATTATAGTATTTTTTTAGAACAATTAAAGCATCAAATGTAGTGATTTTGATAAAGAATTTAATCGATTTCTTAATTTTGTTTAGCTGTTTTTGTGTTTTTGGTTTGCTCAAAGTTGGGACATGAACTCTAGACTCAAACTCTGCTAAAAATAAAGTTTCAGCCATTTCAGCAGGTCTCAAACAATAAAGAAAAGTACTTTTTACTTTTCAAGTATCCACTGTTAAATGTACTTAAGTAAAGTACAGATACACGGGCAAAAGATTACAAAAGTAAAAGTATCACATGAAAAATCTGCATAAGTATTGAAGTACCTGTTTAAAAATGGACTTTAAGAGTAAAACGTAAAAGTATTTTGTATTATAGTATTTTTTAGAACAACTAAAGCATCAAATGTAGTGATTTTGATGAAGAATTTAGCTGATTTTAAGGGATTCAATCGATTTCTTAATTTTGTTTAGCTGTTTTTGTATTTTTGTGTTTTTGGTTTGACTCTAACTCTGCTAAAAATAAAGCTTCAGCCATTTCAGCAGGTCTCAAACCATAAAGAAAAGTACTTTTTACTTTTCACGTAAGTATCCACTGTTAAATGTACTTAAGTAAAGTACAGATACCTAAAAATTGTACTGAACTATTGTACTTGTACTTTTGTACTTCGTTACATTCCACCATTGGTCCAGATCTATTGTATAAGCAGCTCAAGTCCGCTGTGTACTCGCTGCATCTAGATAAAAAGCATTTTATTGTTCGATAATCAGGAAGAGCGCGTTAGCATGCCAAGTGTTGCTAGGCACTGGTTTCTGAGAACTCGTCATGGCGAATCATTTTAAAAGTTTTTCACATTTTAAAGCAGTTATAGAGACTTTAAAGGCATCGTATTATTTAAAACGCACTTTAGAGTCAGTTTTGAACAGGATGGGGACGTTTCAATTATTAGGCTGTTTTAGATCAATATTAGAGTTTACAATGAACAAAACGTATAATAATGATGTATGTATGTTATATTTGAAAACGAAATACCCCAGAAAATGCATTATATGTCTTCCTTTATACAAAACCATGACTATTTCTAAAACAGTATTGCAAATTCTGTTAAATGTTAGTTTTTGTTATTACAATTTTCCAGTGTAATTCTCTATTATTAATTAAATTATCAAGAAAAAACTATAATTATGTGGATGAAGAAATAGAAATGGCTGTGACAGTTATGCTACGAGGCTAACACATGTAAAACAACTACGTGAGAAGCAGTTTTCTACATAAAAACATGGTAAAAACATGACATTCATTGGAAAAGCCTGCAGGGGGCGTCATGCAGTGTTCAGACTCCAAACACATTCGGACGTACACTTTCTGGAAATGGAACTGTACACAAGTGAAAGAGGTCAGGACTGAGCAGGAGATGGGGGCGTATAATCTTACAATCAGCTGTTCTATTCACACATTTGACAGTATTTTTTAGAAATATGGTGAAAAAAATCAAATTGTGTTTGCGATTAGATGTGTGATGTTTAAATCAAATAATAAATACAGGATTCTGTTCAGAGTGCACACTGTAAACAACTCTCAAAGTGTTAACTGAAGACTGAAATATGAACTGATAAACTAACAAGAATCCCAGGTCCAAACAACAAGTACAACCTTTTTTTTTTTTTTCTCTTGTTTTTAAAGTGCATTGTGTAACTTTTTTGGTTGAGGGTTCATCACCTTCTTGTTTCTATGGACAATGGAATGTTCCACGGTGTGACATTAAACAGCTCTACTTTACATTTATTCAATTACAGGTGGTTTTATAGCTCAAAAATACTTAGAAAAACAGGCGTTCTGACTGTGAGCGGGGTCGCCTCTCCACAGATCTGACCTTAGTCTGGTGTAGTCTTAATGTATTAATGATGAAACATTCCAGACAAAGCAATAACGTCTCCATGGAGAAAAGCGTTTGACGGACCCTCCACCAGAAAAGTTACACAATGCACCTTAAAAAAACAACAAAATAAAAAAAAACCCCAAAATAAATAACGACATTTGTTAAAACTGACAAATTGTAATTGCGATTTAACTGTGCAGCCCTATTTCAGTCATTTCAGCTTGTGTCTACAGCCAGTCCTCTGTCAGAAAAGCAGACGTTAGAGGAAGACTTTTGTGGTTTTTAATGGCCACGATTAAAAGTCTGCATTGTTTATGGTCAGGAAAGATACACTGGAAAGATACACTGAAAGATACTCTGTTTTTAAAGCTAAAGTTGAATCCAAAATCAACACGAAGAAAAAAGTTTTGATGTACCGTTTTTGTCATAGGGCCCAGTTCTACAATGAGGCAACAAAATGCATAACATTCAGAACAACAGGAAACAAAAGTAGTAGTAAAGTATATTTGTATCAGTAAATAAAGACATACTATATGCAGAGAACTCACACAATGTAAAAAAAATATCGGTCGTAAGCAGTTTGTTCATATAATCGTACATTGCCCGTGCACGAAGACAGGAAATCAGACCTTGGATATTTCGATTTTCACTATCTGTACCAGGGGTCATCAAACTAAGGCCAGACTCCGGCCCACCAAGCCCCTTTGACCGGCCCCTCTGACAATCCTCAAAAGTTGTCATGGCCTATTTGTTTTAAATTAAATCAAATAATCAAATAATTTCCCTTGTGGATCAATAAAGTTTGTCTAAGTCTAAATTACGTTTTGGCAAATAATAACATGTCTGCATCTTGTATTGTGTTGATTTTTTCCAATTAAAAATTATATTTATATGAAGTATTTATATTTAAATAATTATATGACGTATTTACATTTGCCGTGAAATTTTCGTCACCAGACAAGCTCGAGCTCAAACAGTGACAGTCAACGCACGTGCAGAGTTCTGTAGTGCAGTTAAGAACAGATATTTCTTATATATCTTATATATATATATATATATATATATATATATATATATATATATATATATATTTCTTACCTTTGATGTTACTGTTATTAGAAAATAAATACATTGAATATCTGTGGTATTTCAAATTAAAACAAAGTGTGAAGTACTTACTACTTTTGCGTTTGGTGACCCCTGATCTATATTTCTATAATGTAGGGCTGCAGGTTTTTATTTGTTTAGTCGCTTCATCGGTTGAATCTCAGTCAACCACAATGTGTATTAGACTAATCATTTTATTTAGATTATAAGAAGTTATACGGGACAACAGCAGAAGGAGAAGGTAGTGAGTGCGTTAGCTGAAGATTTGGTATTTTTGGTAGATTAAACTCATGATTGTTTGTATAAATACATTGTTCTCTAGTACCTTTTCTACATAAATAGTTGCTTTTGCATGAACTCCCCCTGCAGGTGTCGTCTTGCGAGTGCAGTTTGGGTCCGATACACAGAGATGGAAGCTTTCTGCATTTCCCCTTTTTAGGACGAGAATTTCTTTAGTCAATTACAGCCCCACTATAATGTATTATTATTGCTCTTCGCTGCTGCACTTCTTAAATATAATCTATACGTCTTTATGAAGATGCTGGAAGTTTGCATGTTTTACAATCATCTGGACAAAAAAACGTACTGGTAACGGGTAAAACTTGGCACAAACTTTTCCGTTTTCAAACCCTTGGAGAGACATCCCTTAGAGAAAAGGTGTAAACACACTATTGGAGCGACACCCAAACCGCCAGCCCTTGCGCCCTCTGCTGGCAACCCCATTGCTTTGTACGGTTGACAGCTCAATCATGTCAATTTTTTCATGCTGTGAAATGTGACATACCAATGCTTAAAGGTGTAATATGTAACTTTTTCCGGGCGAGGTTTCACCACCATGCTTATTTACAGGGCAGATCTGTGGAGAGGCTACCCTGTTGTTGCTAACAAAATGTAAGAAATTTTGCGATTAATAATTGGTCCCTTCAGTTACATGCACTTTAAATTTTAACGCTCTGACAGTTACTCTTTAAGTTACTCTTACTTGAGTAGTAGTTTTCCCAAATACTTTTTCTTGTACCACCACTTTGTACTTCTACTTGAGTAATATTATTTTGAAGTAACACTGCGCTTAATTAACTAAAATCTTTGGCTACTCTACCCACCTCTGCGGAACATTCTACGAAATCATACGTTAACTTCTACATGGCGTTAAGTTGGTGGCAGATTCCCTCACCAGAAAAGTGACACAGTGCACCTTTAAGTCTCCAAACATTCCAAACTACTGACAATCCCCCATCTTCTGCTCTGTCTGTGTTTGTGGTGAGGACGAGTTTGTGCGCAGTGTTTGCATCCAGAGAGTGTCTTACAGTAAAACCCCTCACACACACAAGCTTATATTAACTCTTAGTCGCTGTGCTGTCTGTATCTGCTCCTCTGTCCGACTCATTGGACGGCAGCTCCTCTTGTGTCTGGCCCTGCCCCTGTGTGCCCCCATTAGCGCACACCACGCTCCCCTCGGACTTGCTAAAGCTGAACAGTTTCCCCGGGCTAAATGTCCTATTGGGAGACTGCGACCTCTCCTGGCTGGATGAAGGAACTGTCGAACTGGCCGAGGAGCTTGGCCAAGCCCCCGTCGCTGTTGCTGTTGCCGTTGACGACGCTACAGCTGGCTCTTTCTTCACTTCTTGAGATTTTAGGAACTTCAAAAACCCCGGGAGCTTCGCCTCTCCTCCCGTTGGTGACTGGGCGGGGGACTTAGAGCCGCTCGATGAGAATTTGCCCTGCAGTGGGATGATCTGTTTGAGTTTCATGACGTTGTTGTTGCCCAAGAGGGAGCTGGGTCTCTTGGGCTTGTCTCCGGACTTGCCCCCCGTGGTCTTGTCGTGGTGGTGGGGGTGAGAGGGGTCGTTTCGGGGGCAGTCGGGGTCGTGGCCGCGGGCTTCGGCCTGGAGCTCCGCCTGCCGCTGAAGCTCCTCCTCCTCGCGGCGCCGTCGGAGCTGCTGTTGGAAGTGCTGCTGGGCCTGGAGCTCGTGTTTCTGACAGGAGAGAGAAGACGAGGTCAGGACGAAAAGAAATCATAGCAAAAGAAGTACTCACATAAAAGCATGTTTGTTTATTTTTTTTTTATTTTAGGATGCAATCTTGCATTTCCACAAACCTCACTCTTATCTGACCTTATAATCATCCACAGTACGGCGTAAAACCTGTCTATCTCCATGGAGAATGTTTCAGAGTACAGTTTTAACCTTGTGTTTGTTTGAGTTTATCTGATGATTATTTCATTAATACTGCCCCCTGCCCTTCAGGTCCTACTCACACAGATCTATCCATGACTTTTAAAGTGATAATAAATTGTGAGCATTGAATATTTAAACAATATATAATATTTAAAACAAAATATTTGAATGGTCAAAATGGCACACAGTTTAGGCTAAACTTTATAAAGACAAGAGCCAAATCTCAGTGGTAGGTTGAAGTGTGTGATGGTTTTTCATCCCTCCAAAGTAAAACACTTAAAACATAATAAGAGAAAGTAATCTTTTGAATGGCCAAAAGTCATAATCAGAATATTGCCTATAAAATGAACCTGAAGCCCATGTAGTGTTATATCATCATGGTTACCTTGAAGGCCTCTCTGCGTCGGTATTCCAGTTTGGCCATCTCGTCTGCTACCCAGCCCGGAATGTCTGGGATGGCCACATGGATCACATACTTTAGCAGGATGGCAAAGTGCTGAGAGGCACAGACAAGTACAAAGTATTATGTACCATTTTTATTCACTGTCCAATCCGTGAAACATGAGGAGCATTCATTGTAGAAGAACACAGAAAATGTGTTTTTGAAAATGTTTAAAGATAATGACAGCACTGTTTTGTGTTGTTTAAAGAGTCCCATACCTCGAGCAGGACAATGGAGATGATGGTCATCTCGGGGCTGAGCCAGGGGAAGAGCCTCTGCAGCTGCCCACACTGACCAATCAGGTAACAGTTCACTATGATGGCGATCAGACCCATGGCCTCCATCGCTGTCTGCACACAAAGGGATACAGTACAGCAGCTCACATCACCAGCTCCACAGAGGTGTTTAAAGAGAGGAAGGCTCCTGAAATTATGTTACTGGACAAATGTTGCAGGATAAGATACATTACAGAAAATATCAGGTTTAACATCTGCATATTTTCATTTTAGAGGATAGAGAACATTACAGTCGTCATATAATTCTGCCGAATTTTAAAAAGGGGCATATATTAAAGCTGGGGTACCTGATTTTCACACCGCAGAAAGAGGCAGCAGGTATTTACATCAGTCTAATTCATCTGTAGCTAGGGGCTGAAGCTATCCGGAGGCTCTGCTCTGTCTGAAACTCTATTGCTCAAATTAGACTTTAATCTGGCCTTTGTTTTAACATAATCGGGCCAAAAAGAAGTGACTGAGGTACTACAACAGGTGAGCTGATTTGTGCTGTTAAACAAGCCTCTAACCTAAAATTACAATCACAAACTAGTTAGTATTAGTAAACAGTTTTTTTTTTCAGTTACTCTCACCTTTTTTGTCAAAAATCAAACATCTAAACACCTAAAAATTTTGAGGTTTCAGATGATCTTAAACCCTTTTGGGCCGTTTGCTAATGTGTGCATTGTGCCACTATTGTAACTGCTGAACATTCCATCATAGACATACAGGTAGAACTCCCCAGCATGATGTCGCTGCAAAGTATCAATAATGTTGTACCTGCCACTGCCCGATGTTCTCCACCCTCTGTCCGAAGGGCCTCTGGAGCCCCGTGCAGAGCTTCAGAGCGTCAGAGCGGATCTCGATGATGTTGTTGACGAGAGCGCACATGGCGGCCAATGGGAACGCCGAGGAGAACAGGACCACGTACCCAAACTGGATAAACATCTCCTGGTAGTCCTGCAGAGTGTCCTGGAAACATACAGATAAAAGATAATTAGTCAGTAGTGTGTAAAAGAGTTAATTAATACACACTACATTTACATGCACTCCACGAAACTCTGATAAGGTGCCAGGTCCAACTTACAACCACTGAATTGAGCAGATTAGGAGAGGCATTCAACTGCACAAGGTAAGAAATAGGGTTGTTGTTATTCTAAAATTTCAAACTCAATTTCATTTCAATTCCAATACCACACTGATAATAAAAAACATTCTTTCCTTAGACATTAGAATGTGATTTTCAACATTAAATCGAAGTACTTTCTTTTCTATTCCCATGTGTCCTTATATGTGTGTAATCCCTCAGTGGTCCTGTAGGTTCCATAGTGGTCCATGGGTGTATACTAGTCTATGTGCTCTTATACTTGTTCTGATACAGCTCATCATCATTCTAAACACATTCAGGAAAGGTTCATTTCTGTCCTGAGAATGTAAGATAAGATAAGATAAAATAAAATAAAATAATCCTTTATTGTCTCCCATGGGAGAAATTTGTCTTGGGACGGGGGATCACAGCTTTAACATAAAGAGAACACAGCAACATAAGCACCATACAAACATCCCCATCATAGAACAGAAATAAATAAGAGACCAAGTATGACCACGAGTGATACACCAACAGGACCTTTAAGTCACTTTATACAGGCAAGCCCTTCACAGTCTTGTATTCTATTAAATATTGCACATTCCCTAAGCCTATGTGCAGTGAGCTAGGGGCCACACCCATTATTTTACCCGCTCTCTTAGTCAAGGTAAAAATCTGTGATTTAAGTTTGACTGGCAGGTTACCAAACCATGTTGACATACCATAACGTAAAATTGATTCCATACATGCTCTGTAAAACATCAGCATTACATTTTTATCCACTCCATGTAACTTAAGCCGTCTTAAAAAAATAGAGGCGCTGGCTGATTCTTAAGCAGACAAATTGTACATGCTGGCTCCATTGAAGCTGTGAGTAAAAGTACACACCTAAGAACTTATAGCATGTCATCTGCTCTGTGTCCCTCCCCCCGATGTTAACGGGGCTGTGGTCCCCACAGATTTGGGGTCAAAGATAATCTCTTTTGTCTTTTCCCACATTTAAGACAAGGCTGTGTTCCTCGCACCAATGCACCACTTCATCAGTTTCTGTCTTATAGATGATGACATCTGTGCTTTGTTTGTGCATCTGTTGAGTAAACTAAAAATAGCCCTATCGTCAGAAAATTGAATTATATAGTTGTTTACCTGTCTGATTGTCTGACAGTGTTGAATGAATCTTAACTTGTTGCTGTCTTCCTGTGAGGAACGCCCAATACCACTAAATAATATGACAGTTAACAGACAGCTCTAACAGCTTCTTCAGCAGGGTGCTCGGTAATATTGTATTAAATGCTGAGCTAAAATCCATGAACAATATTCTGGCATATGATGAAGGATCCTCTAAGTGTTTTCAGTAGTTACAAGAGCGTCATCAGTGCTTCTGTTGCTGTAGTAAGCAAACTGATAAGGATATACATGACCTGCTACCTCCCCCCTCAGAAACCCAACTATAACACACTCAAATGATTTCATAGTCACTGATGTCAAGGCCCCAGGCCTGAAGTCATCGTTCTCCAATCTTGAATGTGACATTTTTAGTATCAATACCTGCTCAAATAGTCTCAATACTAGTTTTAGTATCGATTAGTGTCTAAATTTCGATACTAACAGCTCTAGTTCAGTCCCACCTCGTATGTCTGCATGCAGCTCTCGATCTCAGCTTGGGTCAGGGTCACAGTCTTGGGTTCCTCTGGTGGGTCCATCCAGGACTTCTTCTCTCCTCCTCTGTCCCCAAGACTCTTCTTCTCTCCTCTGTCTGCTGTGTTTTTCCTTTTGTGACAAATTGGATCTGAGCCCTTAGACGCTGCGGCATTCTCCTTGGTCTCCTGGAGGTAAGAGAGTTCATTTTAGTAATTAACTGGCACCAATCATTTCTTACATTTAGAGATTGGATGGCTTTGTAAGATAATATACTTATACGTTTTGATTGATAATGTCACAATAGGGGTCAGATCTAAAGATCTAAACTACAGCCTCAGCAGCAGTTTTTTATGCAGTATATTTTGTTGTTTGTAGAGAATATTAGGATACTTCAAAAGCTGCAGCCTTTAAAGGTGCACTGTGTAACTTTTCTGGTGGAAGTTCTGTCAAATGCTTTTCTTCATGGAGATGATGGAGAGGTCTTGCTTTGTCTGGAATGTTTCACAATGTGGCATTAAACCTTTTTCCTCATGGAGAACAAACCAGACCAAGTTACAGGTCAGATCTGTGGAGAGGCGACCCCGCTCACAGTCAGAATGTCTGTGTTTCTAGGTTTTTTGAGCTATAAAATCACCTGTAATTGAATAAATATAAGAGCTGTATAATGCCATACTGTGGAACATTCCAGGCAGAGCAATGACATATCCATAGAAACAAGCAGGTGACAGACCCCTAACCAAAAAGTTACACAGTACACCTTTAAGATTTCCTAACTGTGCCCCTTCAAATTGTGATTTCAATTATGTTTAATCTAAACATAAACACATATTTCCAGTTTATTATTTACTTCATAGAGCTTTTTCCCTCTCACCTGAGCAGCAGCTTCTCCATCGCTGTCGTCATCGCAGCTGTCGGACATACAGGCTGCGTCCATGACCTCGTCCCCCAGAGTCGGGCTGTCCTCCCTGGGCTCCTCCTCGGCACCGCGGCCCTCTGCTCTGGCGGTCTGGTAGTCCACTCTCTCTGTGAAGCTCACCTTTCTGTTCTTCAGCGCGTTCTCCGTCAGGTCCCACTCCTCCTCGGACAGTCTGAACCCAGCCTGCAAGTAGAGATGTCACCATGTCAGATTTTAGTGTTATGATTATTGTGAGGAAAAACACCATGATTTAATGATTCACTAGGGATGGGACGAGACACGAAATTCAAGATTGGGTCCACAAGAATGAGACAAGATAATATTTTAACATGTTTCCTAATTTGTACATTTTACGATTCAGTTTCCACTTTTGGTCTCACATTTTTTATTTCTTTGATTTCACATTTTTGGACAATTTTGTCTCATGAGATCTTGTGGCACGAGATCTTGTACCATCCCTGTTATTCACAATTATTGACACCATGACAAAAAGAAATACTTAAAGGTCCTATATTACACAAAACTGACATGTGAGCTTTTAGTCATGTTATAATGCTGTTACCTCTTCAAAAACATGTTTCACTCACAAACATTATGTGGAATCCTGGCTCTCTGCATTCCGAAAGCTCAAAATGCTCCATTCCACCTAGTGATGTCATTCAGTGTTTGTTTTCAGTCCACAGCTATTTTTAGCCTCATTTGAACTGCTTTATTCTTCAGTGCTTTAGAATAACCTTGAGTTGTTGCTTTTATTTTTGAATATTTTTGTTTTACCTTTTGTTCATTTGCATTAAGGACAGAAGCAGCTTCAATGAGGCTAAAACACTGTATTTATAAAATGATTCTAGTGAAGGTGTGTGGAGTTTAAAACACAGTGGAGCACTTCCTGCGTTACCACATGACATCACAAGGTGGAACAGAGTGTTTTCTCACAGCCTAAATGTGCAGGGTTTGTGTGTTAAACATGTGAATGAAACAAAACACAACTCCAGGTGTGTTTGTGATGAGGAAACAACATTAGAACATATTAGCCTTTTAACCTAATAATCTCAACAACTCTACCTTCAGATCTCCGCGGCGCTTTGGGATCTCGTTGTGGTTGACGCTGATGCCTCTGGGGCCCAGGAAGGAGTAGGCCGTGATGGAAGCCTGGGCCTTTCCTAGCACCAGGCGGCCGTACTTGAGGCCGATGGCCTGGAGCAGCTCCCACAGCACTTTGGGGGTGAAGACGCCCAGCTTGTTCTGCTCGTACAGATACGGCTGCAGCACCTCCTTAATGTTCTGGAGAAACTGGCGGAAGATCAGGAGCGTGGCCAGCATCTGGGACCAGAGAACAGAGTGTGATACTGCTGTGGATTTGAAGCTGCTGGCCTTTAGACATGCTTTTGTGTGCCTTCACTTCACATTTCATCTATTAGACCTTTATACAATCTTAAAAGTAAATGTGAAAAGCAGAGCTAGTTTGCAGTGATCCAAAATGTATCCTCACTGACTTTATAAATTCAGAGCATCCTAATTATTCACCACGATGACTTTATAAGCACTTTTCACAACTCTCAGACACCAATGTGGACCAGCTTTGCCATGATTGTGAAACTAACAACAACTAGCATGCTAACGTGCACTCATTATCAAACAATAAAATTCTTACTAATGAGATGCAGACAGTACACAGTGGACTTATTTTGACCTCAACAGTTGTTTATACAATAGGTTTATATTTGACAGCTCTTGTGCTTTGTTGCTAAGTGCCTGCTCCCTGTGAAACGATTGGTGCAGGTGGGCGAATACCTTCAACAAGCTCGCTCCTGATTGGCTCTTTTTTGGCACTAGGAATTCTCTATGTATTCTACATATTATACTCAGCTCCAAATTAGCCGCTGTAACTGCTGGCCTCAATTGGCTTCATTTGGCTGCAGCTGAACACTGGTGACATCACACTCCATTAATCCACTTCTATATACGTTAATGGTTTTTGATGAGAGAACATTGTTAAAAGCTCAAAAAAGCCAATTCTGCATAAAAATGTTCCTTTATCTCCAGTATATTCTCATTTTGCAGCGTGTAACTCTCCCATCTCTGCCCTGTTCACACACATGTGCAGTAGTGTTATTTGTTATTTATGTGAGAACAACTTTTAGAGACACTCCCTCCGTCCTCTGAACACTAAAAGTTTGATGCTTCTATAAAAAGAGCAGCACCTCTTTGAGTCGCTCCATGTCCTTGAGGTAGAAGGCGATGTAAAAAAGGCTCAGGTATGAGTTGATGAATTCAAACTGCAAAAGAAAGAGAAGAGGAGAGCTAGTTTGTTCATAAATATAAGTATAAGGTTCTGATGAGAGCAGGAGCAGAGGAGGGACTCACAAAAACCATCTTGATGATAAGATTGTTCTCGTAGGCACTCTGGAGTCTGTAGTTCTCTGCAAGAAACACAAAACAATGAAAAACAGAACATATCTTAATGTCTCATTACCAAATTTCAACACCTTTACCAATGCCACACTGATTTATGGTTAGATTTGGACTTTTTGGACTTTCTATTAAAGGGACTGTTGGTCTGAGTGAAAGTAACGGTTTGTTTTTCCCGTATTCATGGAGACGGAGCAATTACAAAAATGCAGTGCTCTACTTTTACTTTATAATCAGTTGTAAATGGAGTTTAATGGATTAAATGGTCACATTTTTATACAGCGCTTTTCCACCTTCAAGGCACTCAAAGCGAGGGAGTGTGGGAGCTGGAATCACACCGCCAGCCTGTGGGTCAGTGGTCGAACACTTTACCGACAGGGCTATTGTCACCTCTTTTGTTTTGTTGTTTAATTGTTTTATAAAAGCTGTTAAAAGTCTGCATCAGTCTGTTAGCTACAGTCAAATGTGTTCTCCAACACCACTGATTTTCAAAGTGCCAACAGTTTTTCCAACATAACCCCATAGTCCCTGTCCAGCCCTCTCTCACCCATGTCGTTGAGCCAGTAGGCGATCTTCTTGTACACCTCGTCACAGATGGTCACAGTGATGGCCAGCAGGATTTTGGGGATGAATCTGGTGATGCTCGGCAGCTCCTGGATCTCCATCACTACCTCCTGCTCCAACAAAAATATCAAACTTTAATGGACTCATTTCAGAACTGGATGAAGGCCCAGTGCTATTTTTACACTGGTGTAATGATCCTTAAAAATGAGAGTGGAGCTGCTTAAAGGAGACAGACTATGACTTACTCATATTTTTGGACTTAACTTCATTTTCACAGAAAATGCCTAAATTATGTTTCTGAATTAGCAGCATGATGCCAACAGATAGATGCATTGTATTGACGGAAGTTAAAATACTGTAATTAAGGTACAGTTAAGATGTATATTGTAGAAATAATTATGAGACTTCTGAATATCTGTGTACACAAATACACGGAGGAACATGGGATTACCACCTAGTGATGTCACAAGGTGGAACTGATTTTCCAAGGAAACCTAAATAAATATGAAGGATTACTCAATGTTTTTGATGATGAAATGACATTGTAAGTGTAATTGAATGTCCTGTGAACTACCACATTGCTCAAAGTTGATTTTGCAGGATAATACCAAACATTTATTTAGTTTATATATAGTTATAGTTGATACCTGTAGCTCCAGACAGAGCAGCATGGCGAGGAAGACAAAGCAGAGGCAGAGGAGGCAGATGGGCAGGCTGACCAGCCACTGGAACAGTGCCCTCTTCCAGGGAGGGTAATAAAACTCCTCACAGCCCGTGATGGGGCTGCAGCGCTTCACCCCCTGAAAGTAAGAATACTGTACGTTAGTATGTACTGTAGCCACATTCTTGTTTTTGTTTGTTTTAAAGAGCCCATATTATACAAAATTTGATTAAAAAAAAAACATACCCAAAGTTGTGTTTTTTTTCATTCACACAGTTCGAATAACCCATTATTATTAGTCTGTCTACATCTCTAAAGGTCAAAATGCTCTGTTCCACCTTTTGATGTCATGAAAAGGTAGTAAACAGCTCCTTTTACCTTTTGTTCAGTAGAATTGGGCAATTCCAGAGCTGAAATGGTCCAAATGATTCTGGTGAAGGTGTGTGGAGTTTAAAAACACAGTGGAGCACTTCCTGTATTGCCACATGACATCACAAGGTGGAACAGAATATTTTCTGTTTGAAAGAACAGAAAACATCAGCCTAAATTTGCAGGGGTTTTGTGATAAAATGTGTGAATGAAACAAAACACAACTTAGTGAGGATACAATATTATGACTCTTTTAGTTATTCAATAAGCCACATCACTTATGTCACACAAAAAAAGCTTAGCGCCCAACGTGGGGCTCGAACCCACGACCCTGAGATTAAGAGTCTCATGCTCTACCGACTGAGCTAACCGGGCTTGGAAACCTTATTTCCTGTGAGTCTTTTCAAAGGAGTCCCCCATGCCCCTCCTCCTTCCGTCTATTCATATCCTCTATGGGGGGGGCGGGGCAGGAGTGGGCCGCCCCTCCTCCACTGAGAGCGAGGGTTCAGGGGTCAGAGGAAGAGCGCCAAACTGGAGCTCTCATTTCACTGTCTTCATGGAGGAGCCAATAAGGTTAAAGAGAGAAGTTACAATGTGCCAAAGTCTGAGGCGACCAGCAGCAGGTGATCTGAAAAAGTCTGTTAAAGCCCATAAACTAGCAGCAATAACTTTAAACAGCAATCCGGGTTACTGGAGTCTGTGTTTGTTGATAGTTTGCAACTGACGTCATCAACATTCTAACTGTGATGCTAACTGTAGGCACTGCTCTGTTAGAAGCTCTATTAGACTTTAATCTGATCTTTATTTCAACACAATCTGAGCAGAAAAAGCTGACTTAGCTGGAACTACAACAGGTGATCTGAACTCTCTCACACATAAAATTACACTAACAAGCTATAGCATTACAGTCACTCTCAGCTTTTTTGTTGAAAATCAAATGACTAAAGGGGACCGTGAACACTTGTATTTATCACAGTGAAAATGTGTTGTTTAAATTCATTTTGTATTTTTTTCTTGAGTTTTCAGAACATCTTAATATTTAAGACAGTATTTGCTAATGTGTGCATTGTGTGAATGAAACAAAACACAACTCCAGATGTTTTTTTTTTCTGAGGAAAAACATATGATATATCAAAAAATCAAAAAAATAGCATAATATGGACCTCTTAACCTGATTTAGAATGAGCCCAAAGTGTTACCTGTAACCTTTATAAATGATGACAAATTAAAAGTAAATATAATATAGATGAATTATCATGCTTACTCTGAACTGTGGCCGTGGCTCCTCCAGGGACTCTGCGGGGGTGTCCAGTGTCCCCCACCTATAGGCCAGCTCCGCCTCCCTCCTCTTCCACCTCTCCAGGAACAACGTGGCCCAGACCACGTTAAACAGAGCGAAGACTACGCAGCAGATGTCCTGACTCGTCTGATAAGCAATATGCAGAAAAAAACACACACACACACACACACACACACACACACACACACAGACACAAAATTTATAATCAGTTAGTTTGACAAGTGTGATTATGGGTAGACTATAAATTGAATCATTTTCTCTCTGACTATTTTATTTACCTGCTTTTTATGCCTTTTTTAAATTGTATTTTATCATAGAGAGAATAGAAATGCTACTATGAATTTTGTTCACTGACAATGGCAACAAAACGTATGATTCTGGTTCTGAACTTGAATGCATTGGACTTATCTTAATCAAATAACTTTATTCATCCTCAGGGGGCAACTTAAAAATAAAGCATAGTATAAAAGTAATTATATATATATATATATAAATATACAAGTATCTCTTGCAATAGTAATAAATAATCTACTAATAATGAAAAAAAAAAAGGAGAAAATTTAATTTGTCAACTGGACATAGTTTATTTGGTTGAATACGTTTCGCAGCTCATCCAAGCTGCTTCCTCAGTTCTGGTCAGATGCTGGTGGACACTGCTTTATATCTGCCTGAAGGGAGGAGCTTAATTACAATGAAAATTACTCTGAGACAACACATATTTAAATACAGTTTCAGTTGGTCAGGTGATACAATATGATACAGGTCAGGTGATACAACTCCATATTCAGGTCAGGTGATACAACTCCATATTGTATCACCTGACCAACTGAAACTGTATTTAAATATGTGTTGTCTCAGAGTAATTTTCATTGTAATTAAGCTCCTCCCTTCAGGCAGATATAAAGCAGTGTCCGCCAGCATCTGACCAGAACTGAGGAAGCAGCTTGGATGAGCTGCGAAACGTATTCAACCAAATAAACTATGTCCAGTTGACAAATTAAATTTTCTCCTTTTTTTGCCATGGATTCTACCTGGACGACTGAGGGATTTTACATACATACTAATAATGAAATGAAATTAAATGAAATTACATTTAAAACATTAATTGTCACACCTAATTGAATATTTGATACACAGGATCGTAGATATAAAGACAAAAGTTTAATTCCAGCAAGACTACGGCAGCTCCATTTTTAGCTCCGAGAAGTTCACACTGACAAAGGAACACCTGGAAACATTCTGTTTTCTGCCTATTCTGCACTTACTGTACGTCACACTTGCAGTGGCCATTCGGAATGACCTAAACCTAAAAAAGGAATTCTACTCAGTTTTACCATAACCAATACCATTACACTAGAAATAGATTTAAGAAGGCATATTGTGCTTTTGTCTGCTTTATAGTTATAATATATACCACCAGTGGATCATTGTGTTATATTTTGGACATTTTAAATCGCAATATTCATCTAAACAACTTAAAGGTGTACTGTGTACCTTTTCTGGAGGAGGGTCCGTCATTCCTCTGCCTGGAAAGTTCCACAGTGTGACATTAAACAGCTCTACTTTACATTTATTCAATTACAGGTGGTTTTAAAGCTCAAAAATACCTAGAAAAACAGACATTCTGACTGTGAGCGGGGTCGCCTCTCCACAGATCTGACCTGTAACTTGGTCTGGTGTGGTCTGCATGAAGATAGAAAGGCTTAATACCATACTGTGAAACATTCCAGAAGCAATAACATCTCCATGGAGAAAAGGATTTGACGGACCCTCCAACAAAAAAATTACACAATGCACCTTGAATAAAAGAAACAAGTCTGCTAAGTTCCACGTTAGAAAACTGCAGTGTCCAGTGGGAGCTGATATCGCCATAGACATTTAAAATTCAGTTTTTATTTTCGTTGCTCTTTCGTACCTGATCAGCCTCGGCCAGGATCCACAGCAGGAAGCCGATGACTGCAGGGTACAGCATGGAGTTGGTGTAGAAGCCCAACCAGGCAAAATACATGGAGATCTTCACCCCAAAGTAGTCACAGATGTCATCTACAAAACATCACAGGAAGTCAACACTTATGACGGTAAATAGTCACATTTTTATACAGTGCTTTTCCACCTTGAAGGTACTCAAAGCGCTTTACATCAAGGAACCATTTTCTCATTCACTGGGGGCAAGGTGGGTTAAGTGTGTTAGCCAAAGACACAACAACTTTCATTCATGGGACCTGGAATCGCACCGCCAACCTGTAACACTTTCATAGTTTTCTATTTGTTGGACTAAACCATGCACATGTATGTCTGATTTCTGTAGTAAGCTTTCTAGTATACAGTACTTCCATCACATTGTAACAACCATAAAAAAGAGGCTGGACTGTATACTGTAAAAGTAGCTCTTAAGGTCAAAATGAGACCACTGTGTGCTGTCTGTATCTAATTATGAAGCATTTCCGCGACAGCAAAACTCCACTCCGACAGTGAAAAGAGCTTATAAACTCACCGCTGTACTAGGGATAGACCACTGCAAACTGTTTATCTTGCACTGCGCGGCATTTCTACTACCTGTTTGTTTCCATGGAGATGTTATTGCTTTGCCTGGAATGTTCCACGGTATGGCTTTAAACATATTCATCCAGCATTTATTCATTACGGGTGTTTCTATTGCTCAAAAATACGATTCCTTCTGTAGATAGGGACGCCTCTCCACAGATCTGAACTGTAATGTAGTCTCCCTTGTGATAGACAGGTTTAATCTATACTGTGGAACATTCTAAGCAAAGCAGTAACATTTCTATGGAGACAAGCAGATGGTGGGCCCTCCACTAGAAATGTTACGCAGTGCAGCTTTACATTTTTAGACATAGAGAAACTTTATTGATCCACAAGGGGAATTATTTGGATTATTTTGATTATATAATTATTTGGATTATTTGATTATATAATTATTTTGTGGTAAATGAATCTTGTTGATGCTACCATGAGGCCGTACCTAAGGGCTGACGTTCACAAACCGCTTGGACCCAGGAGGTCATGAGCTGGTTCAGGATCCTCTGTTCATGAAGAGGAAACATCTGATGGATCACTCCTCTGGCCACCAGCTCTGGAACTGTACAACCACAACTTTAGATTACAAAACAGTTTATAATATTTTTTCCTGAACAATGAGAATACGGTGAACTGTGTTTTCAGCGTGTGCGTTACGGGAGTCAAAAGAGGAGCGTACTGATTGGCTGTCCCTCCAGGAAGTTGATGTTGTGAAGCACCTCCCCCTGCTTGGCTCTCAGGTTGTCCAGCCAGTACTTAATGATGCTTTGACGCTCCTGAAGACAAAACAAAATAAATCAACTTTTGCATTGGTCTGAGTCTGTTTCGTTAGTGAACTTAAAGGGCCCATATTACACTATTTCCTGATCAAAAACACACCTGGAGTTGTTTTGTTTCATTCACATGTTTAACACACAAACCCTGCAGATTTAGCCCGAGTTCTTCTCTCAAACTGAAAACACTCTGCTCCATCTTGTGATGTCATGTGGTAATACAGGAAGTGCTACACTGTGTTCTTAAACTTCATACACCTTCACTAGAATCATTTGGATAATTTCAACCCTGGAATTGCCAATCTCTACTGAACTTAAGGTAAAAAGAGCTGTTAACTTGAAAACTACCACTACATGACATCACAAGGTGGAACAGAACATTTTGAGGTCTGGAGGATTACTCAAAGATGTGTGAATGAAACAAAACACAACTCCATGTAAGTTTTTGAGGAGGTAACAGCATTCTAACACGGCTTAAACCTCACAAGAGTCAATATTTTCCGTATGTATAAAATGTAGAAAGAAACAAACATAAAAAACAACATTTGAGAAGGTGTGTCTAGACATTTCACTGGTGTTTCTCTTTTGTCCCTTTCTGACCTGTGAGGTGAAGAAGCAGAGCTCACTGTCGATGTTCTCGTAGATGTTGTCTTCGTCACAGGAGAAGCGCCTCATGCCTCCTCCAAACTGGGGCTTGACGGCCTTGTGCATCCCCATCTGCTCAGCCCCTCTCAGCAGGCTGGGCCGGAGCACACAAGAGCAGCCGGATTACCAACGGGACAGATGTTCAGGAGATTAAACATAGATCCATGATAAATGAGATGCAACTACAGTGAGATGGGCTTTTCTACAGCTGATGTTTAATTCACATTTGCATATTGTAGGAAAACTGCAAGACAACACAAAATGAAGGACACGATTCTGGCATTTTCACCCTTATGGAACAGATAATACTCCCTACAACTATACAACAACTCACCCTTATGGAACAGATGTCCTATGTCCTGTCAATCATCATATCATCTATGCACTGTTTCTCCTTATGACCTTTTATATATAACTGAGATATATAGTTGTATTACTATATTTCTATATTTTCTTTGACTTATATGTATATATACATACGTGAGTATGTGTATATATTTATATACATGCAATACATACATTTATATTTGACACCAGTCTCTTGCTGTTTTTGCTACTTTATTAAGAATGTATTATTACCATTTACATTTTCTACTCTTTGTTATTATCATAGATTGTGATGTGTGAGCTACTGTGTCCAAGTCATTTCTCTTGTGAATCAATAAAGTTTATCCAAGTCTAAGTTTCACTTATAAATATTTTATGTGAACATGGTGTAACCCAGGTTAGAAAATGCGTCTAAACTTTTCTAAATGGTACTCCTACGTCGAGTCACGTGAATGCGCACGTACAGGGTACGCACACGCAGCGTGCCGGTCAGCCAATAGCGTTCCTCGTTAGCGCCTGATATAAGCCTCCTGTGTCTGCTCTCCCGTATTCAGGAGTTGGGGAGAGGAGCCGCAGGACTGCTGTACAGGTTAGTCGCAAGAAATTCTTTATACTCGCTCTAAAATAATGTTCACGCTAAAACTAAAACCATACGTTGCACTTTTAGAAGTCTCTTGCCGCCGCGGAAGTGCAGTTTGGGCTGCATGTGGATTATAAAGCGGGATTGGTGAGTCTGTTTGTTTATATAATAGTGGTTAGCATTAGCAACAAGCTGCCGCTAGCATTTTTACACTTGTTTACATTGTTTTCTGATTGTCAAATATGCATTAGTATGTTAATATCGTGTCGTATTGTTTTAAGTGCAATTTGTTCTATGTTGTCTTTATAATGTGCCTTTTAAACAAGGGTATTATTTGGTTATTTGCACTTTTTGTAAATAGTATTGTAAATTATTTGTGAGATTTAACTGATTGTTAACTAGTTAACTTATTATTTTTTGTTACTGATGGGAAATCCTGTTTATTATCATACAGGCCAGGTGTGCCCAGTCGGGTACAAACCCATATTGATGGCGAGCTAGAACAGCCCAGAACCTCACCGAGCTATTCATCTCAACGTTACCCTTCTGCGGTCTGGTAGGAGGCTTGATACAGCCAGTCACTCCCTACACCTTTCCACCATACGCCACTACTCGCATTCCACAACCCGGTTAAGCGCTCAAAGGACAATTCATAACCTCAGTCATTACTCCGGACTCTCACTCCACTACTACTTGTGGATTGCAAAACTCGTGGTAACTGTTGTTGTTGGGATTTGCACTGGACTGATCAATATCGTTGCTGTCAAGTACTTTATTCTGTTCAACCTGTCTATATTGTGGGAAACGCATTTAGTCCAATAATCTGCAGATTTGTATATACTTTGGTTTTTGTTTTGTCTCACTGTTAAACACTGTTAATATACGGCACCAGCCACCAAATCAAAATCATTGTCTCCGTGTTTTACTGTCACGCACCTCCAAGAGCCGATACCTATCTTCTGAACTAGTCTACAATAACCTCCGTTCTACTTTTGGCCAGCATCTACACATATGCTACATAAGACCAAAACCGTGGCGAGCTAGCCAGGAGGTCGTGTACAGTAAAATACATTAATTTTTGTTTGCAATCAGTCTCACCAATTTATTCCCCACCATGAACGTTTTTGACTCCCTCGGTATCAAAATTCCAAATGCTGTGTTAGTGAGTTGCCTTCCTAAGTGTGAAGTGGAGGAAGTGGAAGACTTCCTGCTACAATACGGGGCTATCGAACGATCGGTTTTAATAAACTCACCTGACAGTGAATTTCATGAAAAACTAGTTGTTGAGTTCAAAACAAGTTCGGGTCCAATTTTACCATACATGTTTAAACCATCAAATAATCAATACTGTGTACAAATCTTATCTAAAATATATGCGGCTACTGTAGGTTGCGAAAAAACAAAGACCTACTTAGCGGACTTGAAAGAAGTGGCTAAATTGTCCGGCCAAAACTTCACAGATGTTTTACAAGAACTGATGGTACAAATTAATGAAGCTGTTGCAGAGTTGTGCCCTGCTAAATACGAAGGCCCAACAGAAGAAAATGCCCCACCAGAACACAAAATGGCTGCTCCCACTCAACCAGAACACAAAATGGCTGCTCCCACTCAACCAGAACACAAAATGGTCGCCGCTCATGCTCCAACCAACTACATTGCTCCAAATCTGTTTGCCACGCCACCTGCTGCTGAAACAAAGCAAGGACACACCCTTATCAACATGTCTGCCACTGAATTGAATCCACCTGAAATACAGAGGTATGTTGTGGAGCATATTGTAAAAAGTGATGATACCATGCATTCTCGTTCTTCACACAGACTACGCATGTTCTCTGGAAAAACACCACGACCACAACACGAAGTGGATTATGACACATGGCGCTCTGGAGTGGACCTCATACTCAAAGACCCTGCTGCATCTGAACTCCAAAGAACCCGACAAATCCTAGACAGCTTGCTGCCGCCCGCAGTCGACATCATCAAGCACCTCAGTCCAGATCTACCTGCTGAAACATTCATTCAACACCTTGACTCTGCATTTGGAACTGTACAGGACGGAGAGGAACTGTACGTGAAATTTATGGACACTCTGCAAGATGGGGGTGAGAAGCCGTCTGCTTATTTACAACGACTTCAAGTAGCCCTCAGTCTGGCTGTAAAGCGGGGAGGAGTCAAGCCAAATGATGTCAACAGGCACCTGCTATGCCAATTCTGCAGGGGATGCTGGGACAACCACCTCATTGCCGAGCTCCAGTTAAAACAACGCAAAGCTAACCCACCCTCATTTGCTGAACTGTTGCTGCTGTTAAGAACAGAGGAAGATCGTGAAGCCAGCAAAACACAACGAATGAAACAACATCTGGGAACATCAAGACAAAGAGTGGCTGCACAAGCACAGTTCGCAGTGGAAGAGGAAAGTGGAGTTAGTGCTGTCTTGGCATCGCTCACCAAACAGATTGCTGAAATTCAACAGCAACTGGCCGCTCTCAGTGCATCTCAGTCCACCCAGTCTCGCCAGTCCTCTGCTCCAAGAGTACCTAAAGCCCCAAAGCCATATCAGAACAAGACCGCTCGAAACGCACCTTCATTTTCAAGCCCAAAGCCTGGTTTTTGTTTTCGTTGCGGTGAAGATGGACACATCCGCCCACAGTGTGAAAATCGTCCCAATGAAGCACTTGTCAATAAAAAGCGCAGAGAGTTCAATGAAAGAAAGCAGCAGTGGCAGAAACCTAATCCATTAAGCAATGACCATTTAAACTAGTCTCAGTTCCTGTCGGGGGACATACAGGAGCTGTGCAGGACCCATACTGTCCCGTAAAGAAAACTGTTCATTGTGCAGACCTAAGGCAGACAAGTCCAAGGCAAACAACAAAGTTGCCCCGGGGGCTCGTCGGATCAAGGTGCACAGCAGAAGTCGGCATTGCTGGTCACACCTACCAGTGCCTGCTTGACACAGGGTCACAGGTGACCACGATACCAGTTTCCTTTTACAATGAACACCTCCATGACCAACCAATTCAACCACTTCGTGATCTGCTGCAAGTTGAAGGCGCCGCTGGTCAAGCCGTCCCTTATCTTGGTTACATTGAAATCTCTATCAAGTTCTCGAAAGACTTTGTTGGTAAAGAACAAGATGTTTCAACACTCGCTCTAGTAGTCCCAGACTCAAGTCCCCACAGTCCAGCCCCAGTTCTTGTTGGCATGAATACACTAGAGCCGCTTTATGAACACTTTCTCAATGAACACTCATCATTCCAGCCCAACGCCCACGGGTATAGAGCTGTTCTCAAGACCCTCCAGCTGTCACACCAACGGAAAGACCATGGCAACATAGGAGTAGTGAGGCTCCAAAGCAAAGCTCCAGTGCGAGTTCCGGCCGGCCGCACAATCATCATCGAGGGCTCCGCCAAGATCCCCTCTCTACCATCCTGCCACAGTGTCCTCCTGCAATATCCTGCCTCTGCTCTGCCTGGCGGCTTATGTGTCAGCAGCTGTCTTATTACATTTCCAGCTCTACCTCCGTACAAAGTCCCCGTGGTTGTCACTAATGAGTCCGAGCAAGACACTTTCATTCCACCACTGAGTGTCATTGCAGATCTCGAGGCATATCATTGCATCTTATCTGAACATCGTGTGACCCACCATCGAGTTGAGAAGCCACATCCCGCCGTAAACCTCAATTTTGGCGATTCGCCACTCTCACCTGAATGGAAGAATAGGGTCACGGAGAAGCTGAACACCATTTCCGAGGTCTTTTCCCAGCATGACCTGGATTTTGGGTGTACAACAGCTGTGAAACATCAGATCCCACTCCACGACAGCACACCGGTGAAGCAACGTGCCCGGCCTATTCATCCACAGGATATAGAAGCTGTGAGACGTCATCTAAGTGAGCTCCTGGAGGCCGGCATCATACGAGAATCTACATCTCCCTTCTCGTCTCCTGTCGTGGTGGTGAGGAAGAAAAATGGCGAAGTCCGGTTGTGCATCGACTATCGGAAATTAAACCTCCAGACGATCAAAGATGCATATGCCCTGCCCCATTTGGAAGAATCGTTCTCTGCTCTCACTGGTTCAAGATGGTTCTCAGTCCTCGACTTAAAATCTGGCTATTATCAGATTGAGATGAGTGAAGGAGACAAACCGAAGACTGCATTTGTTACTCCCCTGGGTTTCTGGGAGTTTAACAGGATGCCCCAAGGTGTCACGAATGCTCCCAGCACATTTCAGCATCTGATGGAGCGATGTATGGGAGACCTCCACCTGAAGGAAGTGCTGGTGTTTTTGGATGATCTAATCATCTTTTCCGATACCTTGGAGGAACATGAACGGAGACTGCTGAGAGTCCTGAACCGCTTGAAAGAATACGGTCTGAAACTATCATCAGAAAAATGTCGGTTCTTCCAAACATCCGTTCGGTACTTGGGCCACATTGTTTCTGAAAAAGGAGTTGAAACAGACCCAGAGAAGATCCAGACCATAAAAACCTGGCCAATCCCCACCACACTGAAGCAATTGAGATCTTTCCTGGGCTTCGCGGGATACTACCGCCGTTTCATAAAAGACTATGCAATCATTGCCAAACCTCTCAATGATCTGACTCGTGGATACTCACCTACCCGCAAGTCAAAGAACCCAAGGTCATTCAAATCATCGTGCTACAGTCCAAACCAGCCATTTGGCGAAAGATGGAGTCCAAACTGCCAACTTGCATTCGACACACTTATTGAAAAGCTCACCACTGCTCCAGTGCTCGGATTTGCAGATCCATCCCGTCCATACATCCTTCACACTGATGCCAGCGTGACGGGGCTAGGAGCAGCGTTGTATCAGGAGCAAGAGGGACAACTGCGAGTCATAGCCTACGCAAGCCGTGGACTATCCCAGAGCGAAAGAAATTATCCAGCCCATAAACTTGAATTCCTTGCCCTCAAGTGGAGCGTAACTGAGAAGTTTCAGGACTATCTCTACGGAGCTGATTTCACCGTGGTGACCGACAGCAACCCACTCACATACATCCTCACTTCTGCAAAACTGGATGCTACAGGACACCGCTGGTTGGCTGCTCTATCCACTTATTCATTCAAACTGTTATATCGGGCTGGGAAACAGAATTACGACGCTGACGCACTCTCCAGACGCCCTCACCCATGCTCCAGTGATAACTTCTTGCCAGACCATGAACTTATCCATCGGTTCATCACCCAGCACACAGCTGACTCTGATGCGATTCCTCAAGACATTGTTGCTGCCATTTGCCAAAGTCATCTGGTGAGAGCCACCCAGCCAGATGACCCAGGTCTCGCACTCATTGAGTCAATGTCCATCACAGCTGACACAATCCCAGACAGTTACAGCTCCGAAGGCTTCCACCGGCTGCCCATTATCCCTACTCTTGACATTAAAGGAAAGCAACACGCTGATCCCTGCATCCGAGAGCTGATCCATCAGCTGGAAACGGGGGAGAAGATCCCACCAACTGCAAGAGCTGAGCTCCCTGAACTACCACTCCTGCTCAGAGAATGGTCCAGGATGGAGCTAGTGGATGGAGTGTTGTACAGGAGGAGACGAGACAACGACGACCTTTCGTACCAGCTTGTTCTCCCAGAGGAGTTGCGTCCATTGGTCCTGAAGAACCTCCACGATGACATGGGCCACATGGGGATTGAGCGCACTCTCGATCTCGTCCGCACAAGGTTCTACTGGCCCAGAATGGCAATGGATGTAGAACAGAAAATCAAGAGCTGTGGCCGCTGTGTGCGCCGAAAAGCCTTGCCAGAGAGAGCTGCTCCACTCGTCAGCATTAAAACATCACGTCCGCTCGAACTGTTGTGTATGGATTTCCTGAGCCTCGAACCAGACGCCAGCAACACTCGTGATATTTTAGTCCTGACCGACCACTTTACTAAATTTGCTGTTGCCATTCCCACACCAAACCAAAAAGCAAAGACCGTAGCCAAGTGTTTGTGGGAGAATTTCATAATCTTCTATGGCATTCCTGAACGCATTCACACCGATCAAGGTCAGGATTTTGAGTCAAGGCTGATAAAAGAACTGTGTGACGTTGCTGGCATCCGCAAAAGCAGAACAACACCCTACCACCCAAGGGGAAATCCAGTTGAACGTTTTAACAGGACATTACTTGCCATGCTGGGAACTTTGGAGTCAAAGCAGAAGACCCGATGGAAAGAGCATGTGAAGCCACTGGTACACGCATATAACTGCACCAGGAACGAGGTCACTGGATACACCCCGTATGAACTTATGTTTGGCAGGACACCTCGTTTACCTGTGGACCTTGCCTTTGATCTCCCTGTGCGTGAAGTCCAACACCGGAACCACATGCAGTACATCAAAGCTTTGAAATCAAGGTTGGAGGAAAGTTTCAAAATTGCTTCCAAAAACGCTTCAAAGTCTGCCGCCCGAAACAAAGCTCGTTTTGATCGTCGCGTCATTCCATCTGCCCTGGAACCAGGAGACAGAGTGCTAGTGAGAAACGTCCGCCTTCGAGGGAAGCATAAACTGTCTGACAAATGGGAAGAGGAAGTTTATGTTGTTGTCCATCGAGCTGGAGATCTTCCGGTTTACAAAGTTGAGCCTGAAAATGGCAATGGACCATCACGGACCCTCCACAGAGACCTCCTCCTTCCATGCGGCTTTCTCTCAAACAGTGAGGAGAACTTACTACCTGCAGAGCACTCACCTGTTCATAGACCCAGAACCCGGCAGCAGAAACCTACCCAGGACCCTTCTACAGACCCTCCTGCTGAGGATGAGGATTCAGAGAGTTTGGTCTCATACCATGTCAGTCCACCGACAATGCATTTCACAGTGGAAAGACAACATCCACCTATAGTCCCAGATCCGGCCACTGCAAATGTTAACCAGAGAGCACTGACACCTGATCCTCCAGTTGAGCTTGAAGACCAAAGGGAACTAACCCCCTCTCTATCCAGTAATCCACCTTCAGTTGTGGCCAGCAGTGAGCAGTCTGAACCAGAAGTGGAAGAAGAGTTGCAAGAACCTGTTGAATCCCAACCTGAGAATGAAAATAACCTACCTGATCTCGACTTACTTGAACCTACCACCTTACCTGAAATACCTACCGAAGTTCCAATGGTCGAATCCATTGATGATCATTCTGCGGAGTCCAACAATGTCGAGCCACACAATAACTCTGACATAGCTGACGTGACCTGCAGACGTTCAACCCGTCAAAGAGCACCACCCGAAAGGCTCAAATATTCCACCCGCGGTAACCCGTTGATTTCTGTAGTACAGACGCTGCTACATAGTCTGTCCGATGCATTGGCTGTCCGTCGCTACTAACCATCTTCTGTCCGTTCGCGTTGGCTAACGTTTTATCATGCAACGGGACGTGCATGAATTAAGGCGGGGAGGATGTAACCCAGGTTAGAAAATGCGTCTAAACTTTTCTAAATGGTACTCCTACGTCGAGTCACGTGAATGCGCACGTACAGGGTACGCACACGCAGCGTGCCGGTCAGCCAATAGCGTTCCTCGTTAGCGCCTGATATAAGCCTCCTGTGTCTGCTCTCCCGTATTCAGGAGTTGGGGAGAGGAGCCGCAGGACTGCTGTACAGGTTAGTCGCAAGAAATTCTTTATACTCGCTCTAAAATAATGTTCACGCTAAAACTAAAACCATACGTTGCACTTTTAGAAGTCTCTTGCCGCCGCGGAAGTGCAGTTCGGGCTGCATGTGGATTATAAAGCGGGATTGGTGAGTCTGTTTGTTTATATAATAGTGGTTAGCATTAGCAACAAGCTGCCGCTAGCATTTTTACACTTGTTTACATTGTTTTCTGATTGTCAAATATGCATTAGTATGTTAATATCGTGTCGTATTGTTTTAAGTGCAATTTGTTCTATGTTGTCTTTATAATGTGCCTTTTAAACAAGGGTATTATTTGGTTATTTGCACTTTTTGTAAATAGTATTGTAAATTATTTGTGAGATTTAACTGATTGTTAACTAGTTAACTTATTATTTTTTGTTACTGATGGGAAATCCTGTTTATTATCATACAGGCCAGGTGTGCCCAGTCGGGTACAAACCCATATTGATGGCGAGCTAGAACAGCCCAGAACCTCACCGAGCTATTCATCTCAACGTTACCCTTCTGCGGTCTGGTAGGAGGCTTGATACAGCCAGTCACTCCCTACACCTTTCCACCATACGCCACTACTCGCATTCCACAACCCGGTTAAGCGCTCAAAGGACAATTCATAACCTCAGTCATTACTCCGGACTCTCACTCCACTACTACTTGTGGATTGCAAAACTCGTGGTAACTGTTGTTGTTGGGATTTGCACTGGACTGATCAATATCGTTGCTGTCAAGTACTTTATTCTGTTCAACCTGTCTATATTGTGGGAAACGCATTTAGTCCAATAATCTGCAGATTTGTATATACTTTGGTTTTTGTTTTGTCTCACTGTTAAACACTGTTAATATACGGCACCAGCCACCAAATCAAAATCATTGTCTCCGTGTTTTACTGTCACGCACCTCCAAGAGCCGATACCTATCTTCTGAACTAGTCTACAATAACCTCCGTTCTACTTTTGGCCAGCATCTACACATATGCTACAATGGCAACTACAGTTTTGAAATTAACTTATTTCCCCACATTTTTAGACAGTAAAAAACAGGTACAGTGCCTTGTCCATGGGTCTTTACTACCGCACAAATGATTTTATTTGTATTAGTGATTAGAAGTTGTATCTAAAGGCTGGCGCTGGTATATATTTATATTTGAATTACTGAATGAAGTAAATATGGTTTCAACAGAGTTGAGTTTCTCAAAGATTGTGATGAACACAGATAGGTGATGTTTTTTTAGTCTTACTTCTCAAAGGAGGTGGTGATGAAGAAGGCGTTGGCCTGTGTGTGCTTGTGCTGCCGGACCTGGATGTTGACCTGAGGGACGCCCACTCGGATCTGATTCAACAGCCACAGCAGCGTGTGGTCGTCAATACTATCTGTAACAGCAACACAGGAGGAATTTAAGAATCAGTGAGTACAATCAGCTTACACCAGGGGATTCAAAACATTTATAACCAAGGCCGCTGTAGAAGCCAAAATGGCCAAAAAAAAAAAAAAACCTAGGTAAGGCTGTGCAGTGTATGTGCTGGTAGCCATTTCCTTATATTTTTACAGTGATTTGTGGAGACACGCATCGAAAAACTAAGCCTTCAGGAGGTGGACAGTGGGCCATCTTCACCAATACAATTCTATATTGGTAGAATTATTTCAATTTGCCATAAAAATGAGTTTGAGAGCCAACAAAAACCTGTCCAATTTTGAACAACCCTAGTTTACGCGCACCATTTGGTGTATTTTTTCATTGCCATAGCACATTAAAGTAAATTTGACTAAGGAAGAATGGAATAACACTTTTATTGCAAACACAAAAACTTTATTGCAAGCCTCCCGTTCTCTTGCACACTTGCTCTCTGTTTTGTTTTAAATTATTTAAATTTTCAATCCCATCCTCCCTTGGGTTATAGATGATAACTAAGCAGTCAGATAGTTTGGACATACAGTGGGCTCCTTGATGTGCTTGTACCTGGGAAGGTCATGAGGATGTCACAGTTCTCGGTGGGCACCATCTTGAGCCAGGACTTACGAGACATGATGTAATGACGAGCCTGCAGCAGCCGCTTCCCAAACAGTTTATCTGAAAACACATGAAACACACAGAGGCTTACACTCACAAACGGGGGTGTGCAAAAATATCGACATACCATGATATTAAATTTGGTAATACAGTATCGGTATCATGGACTGCTGTATCGATATATCACAGGGAGTACTTTTTGGTATCTTTTAACATGTGGCTGAGTGGCAACACTCATGCCTCACAGCAAGAAGGTTACGGGTTCGATCCCTTTCTGTGTGGAGTTTGCATGTTTCCTCCCCGTGTCTGGATGGGTTTCCTCCGGGTACTCCGGTTTCCCCCATCAACCAAAAACATGCAACACCCCTATGAACAGTTTACAATCAAGGACCATCAAGGAATTCCTCCCTCCTGTGGGCTCACCACCTGCAGAGGGGTTCATAAGGGTCTGGGTCTGGTGCACAGAGTAATGGGCAGCGTGCTGCCCCCGCGACCCAGCCGGATTAAGCGGGAGAAAATGGATGGATGGATGGATGGATGGAATATTGTTTAAGCAATACACTTGACATATTCCCTATTAAAATAGATGTCAAAGTTTGCCATTTGAACTATCAGCCCTAATGCACAGAAGAGTAAAGAATCTGTAAAAAAAAAAGTGAAAACTGTCACTTTGCAAAATGTGATAGCAACTTTTTTCCTCACTTGTAAGCAACTCTCACTTGTAAAAATGCTTTCTTATAATTTTACCCATGCAGCCACATCCTTACAGAGAAACAAGTCCTCACGTCTCCCAGTGAAAGTCCTACAAGTCCACAACCTTTAAATACAGTTTTGATCTGAGTTGAAGATAGCCTAAAACGTGTACAATATTTATCTTTTGCAATCTAAACTCAAAATTAAAGTATTATTCTGAGTTTAGTGGTTAAAAGGGGTCAAGTTAAGAATAAGTGCTAAAAACGTGACAAGAATAAAACTAGACATATCCCATAAAGTGAGCTTGCTAGTGGGTAAAGACTATTATTAGGAAATGGTAAATTATCATATTTTTATATAGCGCTTTTCCACCTTCAAAGCACTCAAAGCGCTTCACATTAAAGGGCCCATATTACGCTACGGTTTATTACATGAGTATGAAACCATGCAGCCCCATAGTCTTACACAGAAGCTCTCCACACGCTTCTATCTGGACCATCAGCTCATTTTATGGATCAGTTTCCTCGCTAATAGATCGCAGAGTGTTGATAAACAATACAGTGGCGGATGTTGCTCACACCTGTGTGTTTTATCTCCCCTTCTGTTTATCTTACACACTGATGAATGCAGGTCAACTCAGCCAAACTGTTATTTGGGTAAGTTTGTTGACGATATTCTGCTGTCTCTGGTCTCTGCTCCGTCTCTGTGCCATGGTCCTGATCTGCAAGAGCTCTACATAAACAAAACAAAGGACATGATTCTGGCATTTTCAAGCTCGCAGAGGCAGTCTCTTCTACCATTCAGGGTGAGTGTAAATATCTCGGAACTATTTTTGATGCATTGTGAAAATTTTCATCAAACACAGAAGAGTTCTTGAAAAAATGTGACCAGAGGCAGGACCTTTTAAGGAAATTAAGGTTGTTTGATGCGAGTAAAAACATCATGATGACCATGTCTTTGTCGAGAAATTCAGATCTGAAATTTAACAAAGGCTTATTTCGATATTCTAACAAATGCACAAGTCAACTACTGTTAGCTTCAACTCACAAGATAGGAGGAATTACTAATATCGAGTGGGTATCGATACTAAAAAAGTTGCATTCACAGGACAGAAATGAAGTTTTCCTGAAGCTTTAGAATGATGTTGAGCTGTATCAGAACAAGTATAAGAGCACATAGACTAGTATACACCCACGGACCACTATAGAACCTACAGGACCACTGAGGATTACACACATATAAGACCACATGGGAATATAAAGAAAGTACTACGATTTAATGTTGAAAATCACATTATATTGTCTAGATAAAGAGTGTTTTTTTTTTTTTTTTTAAATTGAGTATCGAGTTTATTCCTTCCCAACACCACAATGACATAGCAACTCCTAATGTTTTCCAATGGCCGACTGTTTCTTGAGTTAGCGAAAGTGCTGCTAGTCCTCAGGGACATTTTACCGAAAGAAGCCAAATATAAAAGCTTCACGGAGGCTATCTGAGCCACTTCACTCACTGCGTTCTGCCAAAAATAGTACACAATTGAACACAGCTTCAAAACTACATGGCAACAGGCCTGGTCTAGATCAGACTTGTGTTACATCGGCTCATTGTCAGTTTTGGAGTTGTATTTGCAGTGTTATTTCCTGTTTCACACATGGGGAGTTCGTGGACGCTGACCAAGTCTCACTGTATGAGCCAAGGACTGGTCTTTTTGTGTTCACACCAGCACAATTAAACCCCAGTTTGAAAGAGAATACAAATCTGCAACTCAGCATCACCTCTTATGGCTGTCATTTTGTGTAGTCAAGTATTGTGTGTTCCAGTAGCCCTTCTATCTCGGAATTCCTACTTCGAAACTCTGGGAATGAAGAAAATCCAACATGGCGGCTTAAGTTTGATATCTATATTACGCAAAATTGACTCTTGTGAGCTTTTAGCCATGTTAGAATGCTATTACCTCATCAAAAACATACCTGGTGTTGTGTTTTGTTTCATTCACACGTTTCCAAGCCTCAACATGCTCTGTTCCACCTTGTGATGTCATGAAACGGTAGTTTTCAAGTTAACAGCTATCTTTTTACCTTTTAGTTCAGTGGAGATTGGCAATTCCAGAAATGATCCAAATGATGCTAGTGAAGGTGAATGGAGTTTAAAAACACAGTGGAGCACTTCCTGTATTATCATATCACAGTGTTTTCAGTTTGAGGGAAGAACTCACTCTAAATTTGCAGGATTTGTGTGTTAAAAATGTGTGAATGAAACAAAACACAACAACATTATAACGCAGATCAGAAAATAGCGTAATATGGGCGCTTTAATAAAAACTTTTAACTGCATCATTCACCACTATTGGAAGAGTTGTGGATTTAAGGAAAACACACTTCTCCCTTCTGTTGGTAAATAATTGGTATCATAAATTTGATCTTATGACAGTACCCTGAGTTCTGTTAAATGGTTTTAATAGAATGGATATGAATGTACAGTATATCATATGTCCCAGTAGACCTGATGGCTAATATAGACGTCCATCACCCATTTCATTGCAGCCAGTGAAGGTGAAGTCGTTATAATGCTCCCATCACATTCGGGTGGGGTTTGTCCTTGGAAGAATATGAGCCTGAGGGCTGCATGATTAAAGGGCCCATACTAGGCTGTTTTCTGAAGTTATAATATTGTTTCCTCATCAAAAACGTACCTTTTTGTTTCACACACAAAACCCAGCAGATTTAGGCATAGTTAGTTCTACCTTGTGATGTCATGTGGTAATACCGGAAAGCTCCACTGTGTCTTACAACTTCACTCGAATCATTCGGATGATTTCAGCCCTGGAATTGCCCTTTTCTACTGAACAAAAGGTAAAAAGGTAGCTGTTATTTTGAAAACTATCACTTCATCACCCCTCTCTTTGTAACTGCTGCTCATTTCAGTCTTAAAATGTTCATATTAACCCGTTCTACATGATCCTGGTGTCTTTATTTCTCTATTTTGCCCATAAATAAATTCCTATTCCTAATATGGAACTCGGCTCCAAATTCGCTCCTATAATTGCTAGCCTGGTGAGCTTCATTTGACTGGAGCTGAACGCTATGGGTGACGTCACACTCCCTCAGTCCACTTCTTTATACAGTCTATGCTCCAGTCCAGACACACTCGTCTTTGTACATTTTTGTCACAGCCATTTGGGTTAGTTAGAGGGGTTAGTTAAAAGTCATTGAGCCCTTCCTACCAGGATGCACTTCACTTCCCTGTTTTTAACTTTATATTTGCATAGTAAAGGAATATGGGTCTGTCAAATATTGTCTTAAGCATTCAACCATAAAGAGCACAGGGCTGTTTGAACGCTCCTTTGTTTTAAGTATATTGTCAGGTGCTATTTACCAAATAAAGGTCATAGAGCCTTTAAACACCATTCAGACTACATGATCGAAATGCTTTCAGATGTTGTCTCGTCTCAATATAATATTATAATACACTTTCCAACTGACATCATCAACATTCCCTGTGGGTGTGAAGCTAACTGTAGACACTGCTATGTCTGAAGCTCTGTTAGACTTTAATCTGAGTTTAATTTTTAACAAAATCTCACCAAAGCTCATGACCACAGGTGAGGGTAGGAACATAGATTGACAGTAAATTGAGAGCTTTGCCTTTTGGCTCAGCTCCTCTTCACCACAATGGTCCGATACAGCGACCACATCACTGCCAACGCTGCACCGATCCACCTGTCCAATCTCACACTCCATCCTCCCCTCACTCGTGAACAAGACCCCGTCATGAGCTTTGGGTAATGACCGAAAGAACAAGGTCGCGGATACAAGCAGACGAAATGAGTTTCCTCCTCAGAGTGGCTGGACGCTCCCTTAGAGATAGGGTTAGGAGCTCAGTCACACGGGAGGAGCTTGGAGTAGAGCCGCTGCTCCTCCAAGTCGAGAGGAGACAGCTGAGGTGGCTCGGGCATCTGTTCCGGATGCCTCCTGGACGCCTCCCTCAGGAGGTGTTCCAGGCATGTCCCACCGGAAGGAGGCCCCGGAGAAGACCCAGGACACGCTGGAGGGACTATGTCTCTGGTCTGGGAACACCTTGAGGGTCCCCCCGGAGGAGCTGGAGGAAGTGTCCGAGGTAAAGGAAGTCTGGGAGTCCCTGCTTAGACTGTTGCCCCCACGACCCGGCCCCGGATAGGAGGTAGAAAATGGATGGATGGATGGACAATCTCACCAGAAAGAGCTGACGTACTTGGAGCTATAACAGGTGAGCTGATTTGTGTTGTTAAACAAGTCCCTCTCAAATAACATTACATTCAACAGTTTTTCAGTTAGTCACTCTCACCTTTTTGTTGAAATTCAAACACCTATAAACAGGTCCATGAACGCTCGTTTTAATCACAGGCTCCTGATAAAATGCGCTGCTTAAATCTATTTTGTATTTTTTCTTGAGTTTTCAGATGATCTTAAAACTTATTTGGCTGCGTTTGGTAATGTGTATCACCATAGTAACTGCCAAACAATCCATCATAGGTATACATGTAGATGATATTAATTAATTTGGGGTGTAATGTGATAGTGTAAGATAACTGATCATTTTTAACCAATGATCTGATTACATTTTTAGATCTCTCCTGTAAAATACAAATATCCACTGACATTTTTAATATCAGCTTTCATAATGTAATACAGTTAAGTAGGCCCCAGCTGCCAGTGTGCCTCCCTCCATATTTCATCTCTATTAGATTACAAAAAATGTGATGACTACAATGAAAGACAGAATCAGAGGGTGTAAAATGTAAAAACCTTTTGAACAATATGGGGGGAAAAAATCGAATTGCAGTGTTTCTGACCCACATTGTGCTTTTAATAATAGGATTTTTTCCAAGTTCACATTTTTGGGGGTCCGTCACCTGCTTGTTTCTATGGATACCTCATTGCTCTGTCTGGAATGTTCCACAGTGTGACATTAAACAGCTCTACCTTACATTTATTCAATTACAGGTGGTTTTATAGCTCAAAAACACCTAGAAAAACAGGCATTTTGACTGTGAGCGGGGTCGCCTCTCCACAGATCTGACCTGTGACTTGGTCCATTTGTTCTCCGTGAAGATAGAAAGGTTTAATGCCATACTGTGAAACATTCCAGACAAAACAATGGCATTTCCACAGAGAAAAGCATTTGACAGAACCTCCACCAGAAAAGTTACACAATACACCTTTAAACTTATCCAGAAGAATTGACAAAAAAACAAACTAGAATCACATTTGAGAACATGTTTGTACAGATCTGAACTACTGGGTTAGTTTTTACGCAAAATAACACAGGAGATTTTGTTGTCTGTGGAGAAATTATGAAAATTATAGTACTTCAAAACTTGAAACCTTTGAGCTTTGCCATTTTACGTCCATTCAAAGTGCGATTTTGATTTGATTACGAGTAATCCTGCAAATCTAGTATCGAAACTATACCCATTCGAGCAGGTATTGAAACTAAAAAGTTACATTTACAGAACCTTTCCTGAATAGTTTTAAAATGATGTTGAGCTGTATCAGAACAAGTATAAGAGCACATAGACTAGTATACACCCATGGAGCACTATTACACATATATAAAGTAAGACCACATGGGAATAGAAAAGAAAGTACTACGATTTAATGCTGAAAATGGCATTCTGTTCTCTAAATATTCAGTGTTTTTTATTATTATCATTATATCAGAATCAGTATTGAGTATTGAGTTCCTAGGTATCAAAATCGAGTTTAAAATTTTAGGATCATGACAACACTACATGCAGTAATAGAAAGTGATGTGACTGCCAATCTTTATGTGTTTATGTGTTTGTGTGAGGAGGTGTCTTGACTTGATATAACTTGTCAGTTGCCTCCAAGCATATGTTTTTATTAGAATCTTTTTCCAGAACAATCTTTACTTTGTTTTCATACCAGACCATTTCGACGGCTCACTCATGGTCTTCCTCAGAATGGTCCAGAAGATTATCAGAAGACCAAATGAACCTCGTTGGACTGTCTTCAAGCAGCTACGATAACTGACTTTGGGGTGGTAGCTACTGTTTTGAACTTGATTTAAAGGTTGAACTGTGTAGCTTTTCTGCTGGAGGGTCTGTCACCTGCTTTTCCTCATGGAGATGTGGCTAGAATGTTCCACAGTATGACCATGAACTTAAGAATCTCCATGGAGACTTGCAAGCCAAATTACAGATTGGATTTGTGGAGAGGCGACCCCATTCACAGTAAGAATGGATGGTTTTTTAAAGATATTTTTGAAGAATAAAAACATCTGGATAGAAATGCAAGACAGTTTAGTTTAATGCCATACTCTGGACAATTCAAACCAAAGCATTAACATCTCCATGGAGACAAACAGGCTGCGGACCCTCTCCAGAAAAGTTACACAATGCACCTTCAAAAATGCTTAGACGTCATATTATAAGGCAATATTTAGTTTGGGCCTTTTTCTGTGGATGTGGTCTGTATTACCCTGTGTGTAACATAGAAGTTGAGGGTTCAATTCCCATGTGGTAAACTCCCCCAGGAAAAGCAGCTGCCGGGGACTGTACTGTACTCTTATACTGTACATGTTGTGCTTCAAGTTAGTTCGAAGGGAGTTGAAATAGTAGTCTAGCTCAGCCAATATCTTTTTAAAATAGTAACTTTACTTTGCCTAATTAAGTAAGGCACACAGTGTACCTTTTAGGATCCGCTACCTGCTGGTTTCCATAGAGACGTCATTGCTTTTCCTACACAATATAGCATTAAAAAGCTACATTACACTATTTTCTGATCTCTGTTCTAATGTTGTTTCCTCATCACAAACAGACCTAGAGTTGTGTTTTGTTTCATTCACACATATTTAACACACATGCTTTTCATGTTTAGGCTGATTTCTTCTCTCAAACAGAAAACCCTCTGTTCCAGCTTGTGATGTCATGTGGTAAAACAGGAGATGCTCCTCTGTGTTTTTTTAAACGCCGTACATCTTCATTAGAATCATTTGAGTACTTTCAGCCCTGGTATTTCTGTCTCTGTTGAACTAAAGGTTAAAGGTAGCTGTTAATTTGATACCACTACATGACATCACAAGGTGGAATAGATGGAACTTTGTAGACAGAGATGTAGACAGACTAATAAACCAGAATTACTCAAACATGTGTGAATGAAACAAAACACAACTCCAGGTGTGTTTTAGATAATGTAACAATATTATAACATGGCTTAAAGAGCTGCTAAACGCCTGTGCACGCCTGTGTTAACGCCGTCCACAGTCAAAATCTGAAAAATCCAGCAAAGTGGGGGATACTCGGCGGGTTGGGGAGCGTGGGTGACAGCCAGGTGACAGCGCCGGTCAGTGAGAGCAAGCAATAGCATAATGCCAATGGAGAGTGACAGGCCACGGAGCGCAGAAAGGTACAGGCGGGGCTGAGAGGGGCTCCTCACGTCCCGCCCACAGACCATGAGCTGACCGTGAGTGGCTGTGCTTGTCACGTAATAACCTGCGTCTGACTCATTGGCGGCCGTTTGTCCAACCCGGAAATTCAAATGTAGTGACCGTAGTTGATCCTAAAGAGGCCGGTACAGACAAGCTTTTAACCCAAAAGTCAGATTTTAATAAATATGCACTAAAATGTCAAAATAATGCCAGGCATAGGTATACACTTCTATTTTAGACCCATTTACACAGCTAATCAGTAAAAAAAAAAGTGTTTTTGGTGTTTAGTGGCTGTAAAGCTCACAAGAACCCATTTTGTGTGGAAACTTCAATCTTCTATCTTGTCTATCTCCATAAAGACAAGCACAACCAGGCCGAGTTACAGATCAGATCTATGAAGAGGCCACCTGCTCTCAGTAAGGATGTATGTTTTTCGGGGCAATAAAACACACCTGTAATTGAATAAATTAAAGCCATACCGTGAAACATTCCAATCAACGAAATAGCATCTCCATGGAGAAAACTACACGTCAGTTTAAATCATCTCATAAAGCTCTTTGCTAAATGGCAAATTGTCAATTTTTTCCAAAGCTCCCAAAGCACTTTACACCAAGGAACCACTCACCCATTCACACACACCGGCGTACGCAGACACTGGGGGCGAGGTGGGTTAAGTGTCTTGCTCATGGACACAATAGCAGCATTCATCCTCGGGAGCCGGAATCGCACCACAGTGGATCAACCAATGATGTTTATGTCAAGAGTGGGATTCAAACCGCAAACCTTCAGATTAGTGGACAACGACACTACAAACTACACTGAGATAAATTATAATTATTTTAAAGTTGCTGTAAACTTATTTCATTATCATTTAGCCTAGTATAATGTAATATTTTAGACATGATCTCCTCTTTCTTTGAATAGGTTACATCCACTGTCCACTGCTACCACTAATCGCCAAATAAAACGCAATTACTACGCTTTAGCTGTACCGTGTTCCCGGTCACATCCGTTTACCGTCCCGTGAGCAAACGTGCCCTTCACCTGTGGACCGTAAACCAAGACGCATACGTGACGCAGACTTTGTTAACTCCCCTATAGCTTAGTTGCATTTTTTATTGTCTGAAAATATGAAAAACACTGGAGGAGATCTCTTATTAATGAACGCAGCGGTGCTCGGAACGCGACTACACCGGGCCTGACAGCGTCGGAATGCGTAAAACTCACGTTAAACCGCACATCCGTAACGATAAAACTGTTATTGCTTTACGCTCATTTCTGTTACGGCTACACGTAGCGTACGACTAATGTTTTGATCTATTTCACGATCATGCTGCAGCCGTCCTGTGATATGCGTCTACGCTTCACTTACCGAGCACGCCGTACGATGCCGAGGACGTCTGCGGGGCTCGTTGGTGCTGCTGGCTACTGCTGTTTTCCGATTGCTCACTTGGCACCGTCCTGGAAGTGTCCATCCTGGCCGCTGCCCCCTCCGTGTCTTCCGCGGAGCTCGTAGTGGTGGTGGTGGTGGTGGTGGCGGTACCGCTGCTGGTGATGTCGCTATCCGCTCCCGTTTGCATCGCGGTTGGGTTGTGAGGATGGTGATGGTTTTGGGGAGGTAAAGCTGTTTTTTTTTTTTTTTTTTGCCTGCACAGGTGGGAGACAGTCAGACGCAGCGGTGGAAGGCGGTAGGTGGTGGCGGTAGGACCGTGGATGTGTCTGGATCACGGCATTTTCGCGTTGGTTCCGTGCGCACAGAGGCACCAGTCGTGACCGGGCTGTGACGACACGGAGCGGGGACACGCCACGAGACACCACAACAGGTCCCTACATGCGCTGACGTCACAGAGGGAGAGCACACGTGTAATGAGTGGACATGTGGAACTGACACTGAAATAAACAAAAACATGACTACTACTACTACTACTACTACTACTACTACTACTACTACTACTACCACTGCTATGGACCTGCTATAGATTAGTACTAATCTACTACTACAGACAGAGGTACTGTACACATCAAACTAGTATTACTCAAGTAGAAGTACAAAGTAGTGGTCCAAGTAACTTAAAGAGTAACTGTCACATATTATTTATAATCTGAAGTTAAAGTAATTTGAAATACAAAACTTTACATAATACACTGTTATTTTCAAAGGACAGACACACACACACACACACACACACACGCACACGCACACACACACACACACACACAAAAACGTTATATCTGAAGGAATAGTGCAGGAACAGTGCAAGAAACACAAATGTTGTCACTTTAGACTTACAGTGGGAAGAGTAAAGAAAACATTTACTCAAGCAGGAATACTGATACTTAAAATAATAATAATAAATAAATAAATAAAGTAAAAGTAAAAGTATGCTGCTAGAAAAGTACGCAGAAAAGTACAATTTCTTTAAAAAGTTTCTCAAAGTTAATAAAGGTAACGGAGCACCACCCACCTCTGACTACAACTACCTAAACTTTAACATTTAGTTTAATAGTCTGTGTGTATTAAACTCACTGTCAGCGTCACTACTTCCTGTCTAATTTGAGCTCTATAGCCTCGTTTTTAAGGTTGAGGTTTTTGCGGAGTTGTGCTAAAATGAAATTGTTAAAAAGTTCACAAACAAAATTAATACTTTAGAAAGAGAGATGTTTGTGTCTGTGAAGTGCTCTACAAATAACTGGGTACTCTTTATTTGAATAGGCTGTTTATTTTATATTTTATGATTTTAATAAAAGTGTTAGCTTTGAGACACAGTGAGACAGTTACCAACAACACCGCTACTACTATGGGCCTACTCTAGATTAATACTAGGCTACTACTACTACTACTACTACTACTACTACTACTACTACTACTACTACTACTACTGCTGCTGCTACTCTGCACAGTAAATAAGTCATAAACCAATATTGTTCCGTTAAGACGCCATCGACTGATTAATGGACTATTGAAAATGAGTTCTCAAACATTTCTCCTGGTTAAATAAAGGTTACAAGTGGAGTAAGTGGAGTAACTTTTCTGGTGGAGGGTCTGTCAGATGCTTTTCTTCATGGAGATGTTATTGCTTTGTCTGGAATGTTTCACAGTATGACATTAAACAGCTCTATTTTACATTTATTCAATTACAGTTGGTTTTATAGCTCAGAAATACCTAGAAAAACAGGGATTCATTTGTATATCTCCATATCCAGCTAAACAGTTATATATAATTCTGGGTTCTTTTGTTAAATTAACACATAACACATTGTTCATTTAAATATACTTTATTTGGTAATTCATTTCAGTTTCAATGGTTTGTGTATTTGGTTTATACATTTTAGTGTTTAGTTTAAAGGGACATAGGCACTCATAATTTAAAATGCTGGCTTTGAATACTGCTAAAGGTACATGTACACCTGTTACCCGTCAAAGGAACATGGTACTTATCTGCTGGGAGGTATTAAAGTGAGCAGATTTGATCAATTTGGGAGAGGAGGATCACGTGACCGAGTCCTTTCGCACGTCAACAGGATTTCAAGCTCTTGTTGTTTTGCTGCATGACAACTTTGTTAAATTTAGGCTGTAAGTCATTGCCAGGGAGTTTTTACACTTTGTTGGTTAGCTGTGAGTTTGGTGATTGGGACAGATTAAAAGTGAACAGAAAACGGGATAGGTCTGACACTTCCCTGGAGAAGGAACGCAGCAGAGACATTAAGATGGCGAAATCTGTATTGGATTAAATATTATTATTATTTAGGTTGTGTACAAATTAAAAGATCAAACAGGGAAGGGCTTTAGGGGCATGAACCCTGTGAGAATAGCCAAGTCCTTAATGTGAGTGACAATGTAAAAGATCAGGTGGTATCTAATGGTGCTCTTTTGGTTTTTTTGCACAGGAGGTGAGCAGCTAGCTCAAGCTCAAAAAATAAATTGTGAAAAAGAGCAAGGGGAGGTGGTGAAGCAGGTGATTTATGGGGTAGGTGCTGATATGTCCGAGAGGGAGATAAAGGAAAAAGTGGTTGGAGGAGAAGTGGTGGAGGTGAAGCGTTTTAAAGCCTGTGAGGGTGGAAATGTTAAAGCACCAGTTCTGCTCACATTTAAAGGAAACAATCTTCCCTCATAAGTGTTTATTGGGTGTTTATCATACCAGGTTAGGGTCTATGTTAGGCCCCCATTAAGGTGCTTCAAGTTTCAGAGATTTGGCCATATGGCTGTAGTGTGCAGAGGCTCTAGAAGACGTGCCAAATGTGGGAGATCATGATATCTCCGAGTGTGGTGTTTCAGCCTCAAAGTGCTGTAACTGAGGTGAAGCTCATATGGCATCTTCTAGGGAGTGTAGACTTTTTGTGAAAGCCAAGAAGGTACAGTCAGTAAAAGAGCAGTACAAAGTTACACTGAAGCCCTGAAGAGAGTGGAGGGAGTCACTTGACGCCTGCAGCAGCAGGGAGCTCCCCTGTGCAGCCTCAGCTGTCTCCTGCTGTAGTTGGAGATCAAAGTATTCTAATGATTCAGAGGGAATCATTATTGGCTTTTATTGTCGATGTTATTTATGGGACCGGCAAAAAGAAGTCCAGATATTCTGTCTGATATTATTCAGTTTGTAGCTGAAGCCGCCAATAGTCCTCTCCACAGAGCCTGTTCCAGTTTATGAGGACAGTTCAAGTGAGTCAGTCTGATTCTACAGGCAGTCAAATAGATGCTGATGATTCGGATGAAAATGAGGCCCTAATGGACAGTTTCAAATGTACTTAATTTATTCCACGTTTTGCAAAGGAATGCAAGAAGTTTAACTGTAAATGGGCAGGAGTAAAAAAAAAAAGTAATTAGGGAGTCTGATCAAAAACCAGACCTCATTTATGTAAAAAAAAAAAAAAAAACCTGGCTTAAGCCTAACCTTGACTTTATTGTTCCAGGTTTTGAGTGTCTCCGCAAAGACTTTTATAAAACTTTTATAAGAACAGGTATTCAGTACAAGTGGGACGTTCGCTTAAGTGTGTGATTACTCAGGTTTTTAAGTTTAATTTAGTTAATTGCTCTAATCCATGTAAGCCATTAGTTTTAGCTGAATTTGAAGATATTTTTAGTAATGTAGGAATGCCAGTGATTTGGGTGGGAGATTTTAATGCTCACAATCCACTGTGGGGGAGTTTAGAAAAGGATTCTAATGGCAGTGTAACTGAAGAATTTTTAGATATTGTAAACCTAGTAGTTTTAAATACTCGGGTAGATCCAATCTCATGGAAGGACTCTTGCCTCGACTTAACATTTGCATCCCCATGTTTGGCATGGGTAGGTGAGTGGAGGGTAGAACCAGACCCATCAGACACATTGGGTAGTGACCACTTCCCAGTGTTCAGTCATTTTGGGAGGTCACTGGTTGAAGATAACGGAAAATGGCTGGAAAAAGGGTCAGGTCCACAATACCTGTGCTGTCCGATAGTCAAAAGGAGGCTGTCAACAGTAAAGAAAAAGCTGACATGTGTGTAAATGTTTTTAAGGATGTCCACAATTCAAAGCACTTGGGTGAGGAAATTTTAAGGTTAAGACATGATACCCAAAGTAAGAATAGCTCAAAGTTAAATGGAGGGGTGGCTACTTATAGTTCATATACTGTAACTTGTTCTTTTCTTTAAAAGAGTTGGAAGAGGCAGAGGACACGACTCCAGGTGGGATAAGTTACAAGCGCCTGAGTGAGGATGTTTTATATGAAATTTTGGCCTTGTTTAATTATGTATGGGAGTCTGGTAACCTACCAAAATTGTGGACACATGCAATTGTGACCCCAGTCTTGAATCCAGGAATGGACCTGTCCTCTCCATCATCTCATAGGTCTATAGCCTTAACATCTGTGCTGTGTAAGCTAATGGAGAGGATGGTCGCAAACAGGCTGGAGGTTTTTCTTGAATCCAGTGTTTTGTTTTGTTTTTTTGTGAATTATCAAAAATGGCTTTTGAAAAGGGAGAAGCACTATGGATTCAGGAGCGGTTATTGGATAAAGATGTGAGAAAACTGTTAGCCATGCATTGGTTTCATGCAGCACTTACAGTACAGAGGAGGCAGCTCTACAAGGAGCTAGCTGACCTTGGAACTGTAACCCTTAAATCTGTTCTTTCATCTGGCAATAATCAAGTGGAATTACTTTTACTAGATTTTCTCCACTGCTTCGGCCTCAATCTAAAAATATAATGTCCTTTAACAACGGTGGGGGGCAGCACTGTGCATTATAGCGTATAGAGTGCTGGAATTCATTAGAAGAAGACAACTGGGGAGAGACTTTTGTGTAGTTGACTGCACTTGGTTGTTGCGTTTGATTTAATTGAAGTTACTTATTTTCTGTTTACCTGAGTGAACAGTTTATTTGTAATTAACTTAGTGTACGTTAACACAGAAGTTGTTTTTAATACATTTTGTCTGATTAAAGTCAATTTTTTGTACTACTTCTACTACTTCAACCACATCGGGCCTGCTTCCCCACACCTCTCCACAGATCTGACTTGTAACTCGGTCTGGTTTGGTCTCCATAAAGATAGAAGGTTTAATGCCATACTGTGAAACATTCCAGACAAAGCAATAACATCTCCATGGAGAAAAGCATTTGACGCACCCTCCACCAGAAAAGTTACACAATGCACTTTTAAAGTTATTATAGCCTATAGTTGGATATTTTTACATCAAAATATTCAATTGTCAGAATTTTGCAGAAGGTACAATACCAGCAATTGCAGTCTATACTGTGCCAAGTTTATCCAGACGTGTGCAGAATCCAACAGTGGGTTAGTCCGGATGAAAAAAGGCTGCTCCTCTCGTCTGTATCTCTGTATCTAACCTAGAGACTTCTGGGGAAACATTTGGAGTAACACGACTACAGCTCAAAACCAGGTCATGCTTCTCGTCCCTAACCTGTCCAGAAATAAACACTTTTCAAATGACTACCACTCATCACATGGTGCATGCAAAACATTTCATCTAAAATAGAGCTAAACCCAAGGACACAGCCTGGTGAGTTTTACACGCTCAGATATCAGATCATGTATGTCCGGTATTTGTATTGACCACTGTAGGCTATAGGCTCTCTTTGGACACATGGAGAGCTTCTGCCACAATACATATACCAAAAGTACGGTATTCTGGTCCAGTTACTTGTTACCAGTTACTACAGTTACTTGATGGTTTTCAGAATACAGTAACTTTGCTAAAATCAAAAGAATACATAGTGGTGGTACCTGATCATATCATTTTGGCTTCAAACTGCACTGTTTTAGTAAAGAAAATAAGTAACTACATTCATACCATACTCCATACAGTGTACAACAACTCACCCTTATGTAACAGATAATACTCCCTACAACTGTACAACAACTCAATCTCCAGTAACAGATAACCTTATGCCCTGTCAATCAGCATATTATTTGCACTGTTTTTCTTGTCTCTTGTTTATAGCTGTGATTTCATAGTTCATTTTATAGTTTATTTCTTATTTTTCTATTTTATTTTGACTTGTACATGTACATTTATTTTTATAATTATGTCTCATCTGACTCCTGTCTTTTGCTCTTTTTGTTACACCATCTATTTTTGTTACTCTCTGTTGTTATATTATATTGATTGATGTATTATATTTGATTGATGTTTGAGCGACTGTATCCAAATCATTTCCCTTGTGGATCAATAAAGTTTGTCTAAGTCTAAGTCTAACAAAGCTCTAATTGTGATAAATAAATGCAGAACAAATATAAACTTAATCCGCTCTTTAATTTGAGTATTCAGTATTCTTTAACTAAATACAAGAATTCTTCCCGTCACTGTCCATAAGCATCAGTAGTTCTGGTAATCCTGGTTTAGTCTGGGTTTAGACTTGATTTGAATGTGTTTAACTCTATCTTAGACCTCTGAAAACACAAGGATCATGAACTTTATGTACAAATGCACAAGTTCTGATCATCAAGAGCTGTTTTCACAATATATCTGTACTGGTGTAAAAAGAAATGTACTTTAATACATGAGAGGAATATGGTACAGAGCCTTTAATCCTACTTTGGTCCACATGGTTTAGTGTTAGTTTGGGGCTTGTTTTATCCTGAATTTGTTGTATATTCTGGCGTAGCTGATTTCCCCCCGTGTGCTGCTCATATCAAAGGTCTCTCATACATGTGGTGCAGTGTATTGATCTCAGCTCTAAATGATTCTGTCGATACATCTTCATGAAGTGGACTCAGGGGACTTTCACTCGACTCACATGTAAATCCTTCAGCCCAGAGTCTCAAACCAAACCGGTGTTAGATCTGAAAACCATGTGGCAATACGTCACTCTCCCCTTTAGTCCTGTACGTGCCACCAATCACTCACACACACCACTTTCATACTAGGCAATGTGGTGACGTGTCTTGCCTAAGGACACAACAACAGTTTTTGCAACTGGCGCCCCCCTGTGGCACCTGTAGGCCACGGGCTAGGAGAGTCACGTGTGCACCCCCCCCACAACCCTATAAATTTGGTATCACTGGAAACCTTGGGATGTCTAGATTACAATTATAACTGGTAACAGTAAAAAAACTGGGACTTGCTATGACAAATCAATAGTTTTATTGACCTACCATAAAACTCATGAAATGGCTGAATGCGAAACATGTGATTTCGCCACATGATACAAAGACTCAGTAAATCATCAGTTTTTCACTTAAATAAACATATAAGGCATGAAATGAAAGCGAACTCTGTGCCAAATCATTCCCTTTTTAAATGATATGTCTGTCTTAATTGTGTCTGAAGATATGCTTTAGTGAAGTATGACACCATATAAACAATAAATGCTCGTATGACAATACATGATGAATATGACAATAGTTCGGTTTTCATCATAATTCTACATACATTTGCCTAAACTATATGCACAACAAGAAAGCCCAATCTCTCAGCTTTGATCTCATGCCAAAAGTAATCTGGTAGGACAAATACTAGCAAAGATATCATATGTTTTACCTAGTGATCGATAAAACACTTAAATGAATGCTGAAGATCGCATAATGATCCCATATTCAGCTTAAAAATTGAAATGCCATATGTTTTGAGGTATCAACAAACCTACACTTGCAATATTACCACTTTCATTTCCATCATATACAATGTTTGATATGTCTCAGTGTGCCACAATAACTCAATAACCAGTAACACATAAACTGACACAAAAAGTCAATCTCGCCAAGCTTTCAAAACGTATGTCAAAAACAATAACTGATTCTGTTACTTATCTTTTCTGAAACATAAAAGAAAACTAATGAACATGTTTTTTTTGGTCGGTTTTTTTTTTTTTTTTTGTGCATTTATTTTGACCTGTAACATAGATCATCCCAGTCACTTTCATCTTCCACAAATGATTCAAAGTCAGCATCGATATCACAAACCAGATCTGAATCTAAGTCATCCAGGTCCTCACTGAAGTCCTCAGTTACCACAGTTTCCTGAGCAATATCTAGAAGTTCTTTTGGCAGGAAATCACCTGTGAACCAGATAGGTAGTAATTGCACCTGCTAAGACATATTAAACATTGTATGTGGGTGAAACTTGGGAATATTAGAAGTACAGGTTTGTTGATACCCTAAAACCTATGGCATTTCAATTTTATTTCAAGTTAAATACATTTTAATAATATATAATTCAAGTTGAAGTGATGATGCGATCTTCAGCATTCATTTAAGTGTTTTATCGATCACTAGGTAAAACATATGATATCTTTGCTAGTATTTGTCCTACCAGATTACTTTTGGCATGAGATCAAAGCTGAGAGATTGGGCTTTCTTGTTGTGCATATAGTTTAGGCAAATGTATGTAGAATTATGATGAAAACAGAACTATTGTCATATTCATCATGTATTGTCATACGAGCATTTATTGTTTATATGGTGTCATACTTCACTAAAGCATATCTTCAGACACAATTAAGACAGACATATCATTTCAAAAGGGAATGATTTGGCACAGAGTTCGCTTTCATTTCATGCCTTATATGTTTATTTAAGTGAAAAACTGATGATTTACTGAGTCTTTGTATCATGTGGCGAAATCACATGTTTCGCATTCAGCCATTTCATGAGTTTTATGGTAGGTCAATAAAACTATTGATTTGTCATAGCAAGTCCCAGTTTTTTTACTGTTACCAGTTATAATTGTAATCTAGACATCCCAAGGTTTCCAGTGATACCAAATTTATAGGGTTGTGGGGGGGGGTGCACACGTGACTATCCTAGCCCGTGGCCTACTGGTGTTCCCATCGGTCTCCCATCCAAATACTGCCCAGGCCCTGCTGAGCTTCTGAGTGACAAGATCAGGCTTTGACAAGGACGTGTTATTATAATATAGGCAGCTAATCATATATTTTGAGTTTTTCTTTTTTCTTTTTTTTTTTTTTTTACTTTTTCCTGTATGTTGCCAGATAACAGTTGTCTGAAGGTTAGAAGTTAGAACTATGAAACTAAACACTAAAATGTTAAAACTTGAAATTGCAACCTCCAGTTAATAAAGTGTTTCTGATCTATGCACTAATGTTGTTTCCTCATCAAAAACATACCTAGAAATGTGTTTTGTTTCATTCACACATGTTTAACACACAAACCCTGCAGATTTAGGCCTTGTGATGTCATTAAGTGGTGATACAGGAAGTGCTCCAGTCTGTTTTTAAACTCCATACACCTTCACTAGAATCACTTGGATCATTTCAGCCCTGGAAATATCATACTCTACTGAATAAACTGTAAAAGGTGAATGTGAATTTGAAAATTACCATTTAGTACACACAAACACACACACACACACACACACAGAGGGAGGCAACAACACTGTAACGTAATAATCTGTTTTGGGGACTATAGAACTTTTAAAGAACAGTATCAATTCTATACTGCAAAAAGTAAAAAGTAAAGCACACTGCAAAAGTAAGTGCGTTTCCATCACCTTATTTTCATTGTAATTCTTTGATACGCTGCATAAAGGGCAGAGATAAACTACATGTAACAGCCGTACACATAAACCAGTGACAGAACCTCCTTCAGCCTGGAGCCGTTCACCTGATCTCCACCAGCAGCAGAACACGCTCAGATCAGGTGTCGAGAGGAAAGACAATCCAACTCCAGTGTTTCTCAACCTGGGGTCTGCAGCATCTAAAGGGCCCGTCTCATTCTTTTGACCTGTTACAACATTTTTTTTTATCCTGGAGTTGTTTTTATTTATTTATTTTAATTAGGACAGTGCATATTAATCAGCATGTCAACAAACAGCATCAGTGTAAATATGCCGGAATTAGCACAAAAGCTACTTTACATCCGTTGTCCTAAGGCAGGTCAGAAACAGAGAACATTTAGAGAAACACACAGACGAGACAAAAACGCACATAGACATGACGAGTTAACCACAATAGACCATTCTCTGAGTTTAAGAGGCCCCAAGAAGAAGATCATCTACCTGTGTGAGCGTGTTTGATTATTTTAAACCAATGTTTCAGAGTGTTCTTGAAGGTTGAGAAGGACCCACAGTTCCTCCCAGTGTTTCAGAGTGTTCTTGAAGGTTGAGAAGGATCCACAGTTCCTACCAATGTTTCAGAGTGTTCCTGAAGGTTGAGAAGGACCCACAGTTCCTCCCAGTGTTTCAGAGTGTTCTTGAAGGTTGAGAAGGACCCACAGTTCCTCCCAATGTTTCAGAGTGTTCTTGAAGGTTGAGAAGAATCCACAGTTCCTACCAATGTTTCAGAGTGTTCCTGAAGGTTGAGAAGGACCCACAGTTCCTCCCAGTGTTTCAGAGTGTTCTTGAAGTTTGAGAAGGAGCCACAGTTCCTGACATGGGCAGGTCATGTGTTCCATGACTGTGATCCTCTGATAGACATCGCCATTTGGCCAAATTCGGTCCTGCGTCTCTGTACGTTACCGTCTCCTCTGGTCAATGCTCTCGGTTAGTAGTTTTTTTTACTTATAAAATCCATTAATGGTGGAGGAGTGAGTCCATTTAAAACTTTAAAAATAAGGCAAGCATCCATAAATACCTGATAACTTTCAAGATCCAAAATATTATACTTACATAAGATATTACAATGGTGATACTGTAAAGGCTTTTTGTCAAGTGTTTTCGGTGTTTTTTTGAAGAGGGACTTTAGGGGCTTCAGGATGGCCTCTGATGTATGAGACCATGTGGTATAGCAGTAAGAAATGTGGCTGAATATCATGGCACGCTTATACGCCTTTGCTGATTCTGTCATTGTTTGTTCCATTCATGCATATTTGGCTAATTTTTAGTTTAACTGTAAAGCATTAATCACTTCAACATCTTTAAGTGTTCTTAACGCTTAAGCTTCAACTCATGCTGCACATTTCACATATTCTCCTGCTCTAAATACAATAATACACAAGCTGTAGTAATACCGGACCGCGGCCACTAGAGGGAGACGTTTAATTGTGTTGTGAATTGGACACGCCGTTAAATTCAAACTATTTAAAGTGATGCAGTCAAGTTTTATTACTGGCAGCAATCAAGGCCAACATATTATTTATTTGTAATTTATTTATTTTATTGGAATGCCCCCTGAGATGCACCATCTCATTTTCGAGGGGGTCCAGAAACACAAAATATTAGTAATACACAATACAGTACAACATAATACAGTGCAATAGACAGAATACAAAACTTACAGGTTTACATTGCAAAACATACACACACACACACACACACACACACACACACACACACACACACACACTCACACACACACACACACACACACGTACACCCACACAGACGTGCTCGCTCCCTCATGCGCTCCTCCCAACTAAGAAAAGACAAACTAAAAACATAAACAAGGCGTTTTGAGAAATGAAAACAAAGATGATTTAAATGAATTAAAGATGTTAAAGTTCTTATGGGTGTGGGTCATCTGTTCCAATCCGAAGGGGCTTTATAATGAAGTGACCTACGTCCAACTTTCTTTGTAGATTCGGGGAACAGAAACACAATATTTACTGGGACTAAATATTGATGTAGATAATAAGGACAGTTAAAGTAAATACATTTAAAAATGAGTAGAATCCAGTGAAATTGACACCTGTTGTTTGGTTGTAGCCAGTTGAGTTTTCCAAATAAAAAACAGTGATGAGTTTGGTATGAGCATTTAAGAATAAATCTACGGAGAGAGTTGAAGAGAACATTCAGTGGTTTGAGATGCATATCATGAGTATAAAATCAGAATAGCAAAATGACACTCTGCTTCGCATTGAAGGTACTGAACATGTGAAACTGGGGAGAGATGGGGATAGACTTCAGAAATTAAATGAAGCTTTCTGGATTCATAAATTAAGAACATGTGAACATCCTGGTCTGAATGAGGACTTTGATTTGTCTTGTTTTTTATAAATATTATATGTACATTTTTTCATTATTTGTATTGTTAAATGTTTTTCATTGGTATTAATATTATTATTATCTACACAATGGGCTCCATTCACGCTTACGTCACAAAACTGGAAGACATTTGGAAACATGCGGATGGCGACTTCCTTTGGGCTCTGTTGGCGATAGTAAATCTGGGAAAACTGAGAAAATAGCCTGGTTTTCTTCATCTAGATGTCATTGTATTCTTTTTTTCCCCCTATTATAAATTGCCTATTAATTTGTGTTATATAATTTGTCTTATTGTAAAAGAAGATTGTCATTGTAGCGTTCCGTTATGTTCGGCAGATCAACAGTTCCAACCAGTTCCCTGTAAGTGACATGGAAGATGCGTTTAGAGTCCCGTCCTCCATGGAAAGCTTTGGCAGGTTGTGAAGACGCTGCTGCTGAATCCACGGTTTTATCACAAGCCAAGTGTCGGGAACTACACCAGAAATCGTCATCCGTCATCTACATCTGTCCTTACCATTGGTTGGTGTGTTTTTTAAAGGCCACGCCCATGCTTCAATTTTTAACTAAGCCCTGATGAAGACCAGTCATGGTGGAAACATGTTGGCTTTGCCCATTTAAATAAAGGCCATTTAACTTTAACTTTTAACTTTAACTTTTTTGGAGTGCCTGGATTGTTGTGTATATCTTTCTGATTAAGCTGCAGTAGCTCAGTTGGTGCTGTTCGAATCCTCTCTCTCAACATAATAACCATTATTTGCAGAGCGGTTTGCAGTGCGATTCCATCTTCCATAGATAAATACTGCCATTGTATTTCTGAGCATAACACCTTGCCTCCAGTGTCTGTGTACACTGGTGTATGAATGTGTGTGTGAATGTGTGAGTGGTTCCTTGTTGTAAAGAGCTTTGAAGGTAGAAAACACTGACCATTGATTAAAACGTTAAATGAAACAGAAAATGCACACCAAAGTTCCAAAGGTGCAACAACTTAAAAGTGAAAAAAATGCATTGCACACTCAGATAGAGAATGTCCAAAAGCTTTTTTTTATTTTTAAATAACGTTTTGGCAAAATACTGTGATGCAAAGAAAGAAAAATGATCTGACATTGATTAAATGAAAAAAATAAACTGGTGGAAGCAACTTTTGTTTCTGTTCTGGACTGTGGTGATCCTTGTATATGCAGCTCCCTCTTCCACTCTGCACAAACTGGACTCTGTGTATCTGCATCTCTGAGGTTTATCACCAGTGCCAAGTCTCTCACTCCCCACTGCACTCTTTATGGCAGGAGTGTCCAAACTTTTTCCACCCAGGGCCGCATATACAAACATATTCATAGTGGAGGGCCGTAGACAGCTGGTGAGTACAGCGAGACTTTCAGATAGATGCATTTTATATGAGTTTGACAGAGCCACAACACCTTTAAAAGTCCTAGAACGCACATTTTAGGTCTGTATCATAATGCAGTGAGTTGAAGATCGCAATGATGTCACTTGATAAGTTCAAGAAAATAGTAGAAAGTGCTGTGACCGAGACATGTGTATGTTTTTCTTGAGAGACGCAAATGGTTTTATAATGTGATATTTTAATAATAATAATACATAACACTTGTATAGAGCTTTTCATGACACTCAAAGACGCTTCACATAGATCAGAACGGGGACAAACACAAATGTTTTGAACAGGTGAGTTTTCGGGGCTTTTTTGAAGACAGAGAGTGCAGATGAGTTTCTGAAGTGTTCCAGAAGGTGGGAGCAGGAGCACAGAAGGCCCTGTCCGCCCAAGTCTTGTGTTTAGTCCCTGTGGGGAGGAAACGTGAGGTTGGCGTCAGCTGACCGGAGGGCACGGGTGGGGGTGCGGAGGCGGAGGTTATGGAAGGACTTGTACACGATGGCGAGGAGCTTGAATTGGACGTGCTGAGGGATGGGGAGCCAGTGGAGATCTCTGAGGACACTCTGCAAAAAAGCCTGGCCAAAATTTCAGATATAAACACTTAAATCTATCAGAAAATGACTTAAAAGTAGTGAAATGATCTGTCCATGCAGCAAGATCTTAAAAGATTTTACTCGACAAGTTATCTCAAAATAAACTACCTCTAAACTAGAATGAAGCAATCTCAGAACTAGTAAGTAGAGAATAAGATAAGATAAGATAAGATATGCCTTTATTAGTCCCACAGTGGGGAAATTCCAGTGTTACAACGCACAGTTCAAGAACAGCAGGAAAATGGTAACATGCAATTAAACAAGATAATAGATAATGGCTTAAGAATAATTTAAAAATAGACTTAAAATAGACTCTAATGTAACACACTGTTCCGGTGGAGCAAAAATATAAAATACCAAAATACTATTATGTACAATAAAAGTAACAGTGCAGCATATGAACAGAGTAAATCTCAGTAAAGTGACTTCAGTATATTATGTTATTTACAGTAATGACTATGTTTATGTACAGACAGGATAAATATCAGTAAAGTGACATGAGTGAATTGTACCAGAGGTCTTCAGTATTGCACATAGATAGAGTTGAATGACACATGTTCAGTGTTAACAGTGTTCATTGTACAGTCTAACAGCAGCAGGAAGGAAAGACCTGCGAAACCTCTCCTTCACACAGCGAGGGTGAATCAGTCTGTCACTGAAGCTGCTCTCCAGAGCAGACAGGGCGTCCTGCAGGGGGTGACACTCATGGTCCAGCATAGAGATGACCTTAGCCAGGACCCTCTTGTCCCCCACCTGCTGCACCGAGTCCAGAGGACAGCCCAGGACTGAGCTGGACTTCTTGATGACCTTGTCCAGCTTCTTCCTCTCCCTCTCTGTGACGCTGCTGCTCCAGCAGACCACACCGTACAGGATGGCTGATGCCACCACAGAGTCATAGAAGGTCCTCAGGAGTGGCCCTCTCACTCCAAAGGACCGCAGTCTCCTCAGGAGATAGAGCCGACTCTGGCCCTTCCTGTACAGTGCATCTGTGTTATGAGTCCAGTCCAGTTTATTGTTCAGATGAACACCCAGGTACTTGTAAGAGTCCACTCTCTCAATGTCCCTTCCCTGGATGTTCACCGAGGGGACAGTAGAGCGGCGTCTGTGGAAGTCCACCACCATCTCCTTGGTCTTCCCTGCATTGATGATGAGGTGGTTCTGCTGACACCAGTCCACAAAGTCCTGCATTAGTCAAAAATAAAAAATAAATCTGAAAACAAGACGAATAACCTGATATGAGTTTTAAAATCTTGGCCAGATCAGGGAAATTTGCAGTGCAGGGGTGATGCGTTCAGGGGAGGAGGCAGGCGGCAGAGTTCTGGATGTACTGGAGTCTGTTGAGGAGTTTGGAGGGTGACGCCTTTTGTGATTTGACTGTTTTGTATTGATTGTGTTGGCTGCTATCTTGAAAAAAGAAAAAGAAATTCTGAATCTCAGCGGGACCTTCTGGTTAAATAAAGGTAAAATTTAAAAAAATAAAACCTAACAGCGCTGTACCATCACGTTCAGCTGAAGACGATGTACCTGATTTTAAGTTAAAAATGTGAAAAACTAGTTCATTTGAAAGAACATCCGCCATGTTGTTTTGTCATTGCGGTTGATAGTTTTCTTAACCAGCTCATTGTAGGCTCCAGGAAACAGGAAGTACTGAGGATGTAGTAAAATTTAATGTTTAACTGTGTTTTTTTTTTTTTTTTTTTTTTTTTTTTAGTTCTGTTATTTAAAGGCGCACTGACCTGTAACTTGGTCTGGTTGGTCCCCATGAAGATAGAAAGGTTTAATGCCATACTGTGAAACATTCCAGACAAAGCAATAACATCTCCATGGAGAAAACACCTTAAACCTGGAGTTTTGTTTCCTGGTAATCACATCAACCAAACGCACTGTGAGTGATTTTGAAAAAAACAGAACTGGTTCAATGAGTTTATAAGTTATTTTCACAAGTTGAGTTTTGCCACCACCAACAACTAGCATGCTAACGTCCACTTCATGATTATTGGATAGTAAAACAGAAAGTTGCTATGGCCCTTTATTTTTTTATGCCCTTTTTTATATCCCTTTACAAACATGCACGTTCAGACGGACCTGAGGCTGAGGTGATACTTCCCCGGCGGTCAGTGTGGGGGTCGGACGGCTGTTTTTCAAGCCCGAGCGACTGTGGACACGTGATGAAAATATCTGTGAGCGTGTTTATCGCTGTTAGTGCACTTATTTCTCTGTTAGATTTGAGTTGTTAGCTGCCAGCTCCTATTTTTAAAATTCAAACAGACAGAAACTAGTGCTTTGGCTATTAGGCTATTTACAGCTATACTGGTCTGAAATAAAGTAAAACAAAACAAAACAAAACAAAATAAAATAAAATAAAATAGAGTAGAATAGAATTGAATTGAATTGAATTGAATTAAATTTCATTAAAAGTATAGTATAGTGGTGGAAAGTTAAGTTACCAAGAAAGAATTCCTCATGGGTAAGACTTGCACACTCCAACCAAACTGAACAACTTGAATTTAACCTATATTCCTTCCATAGATTGTATATATAAATGGACATAGTTAACGTCCTAGCCACCGCGTTCCAAATAGGCTCTATTCACGTTATGTCACAAACCAGGAAGACATTTGGAAACATGGTGTAGTTCCTGACACTGGGCTCGCCGACCGACTGTGATAAAACCCACTGAAGTAAATGTGATCAGCGGTAAAATGAAGACTGCAGACGTATGTGCTGTTTGGAATCATCTGGAATTTGGCGCCTCGTCTCTTCTAATCACATCTACCCAGTGCACTTGGAGTTGTGCGTCAGTGGGGAAATGATGAAAACTGAGGGGTATTAATTAGCCGAACATAACGGAACGCTACACTGACATGTAGATGAAGAAAACTGGGCCATTTTCTCATTTTTCCTAGATTTTGTCAGATGTACTACTGCAAACATATCCCGCCGGAAATCATTATCGCATGTTTCCAAACGTCTTCCTGGTTTGTGACATAAGCGTGACTAGAACCTATAGAAAATTGACTTACGTTGGAATATTTTAGCCCCTCTTTCTGTAACTGCTGCAGTGAGCCTCGTCATTTTGGTCTTAAAATGTTCGGATTAGATTGCTCCACATGATCCAAGTGGATTTTTCTTTCACTATTTTGTCAGTTAAATAAATTTAAGTCATTTAAGTGGAGCTGAACGCTGTTGACGATGTCACACTCGCTTAGTCCACTTCCTTATTCACAGTGTATGATTCCCCAGTACAGTTCCAGTCTCCACAGTGAAGCAGTCGGTCCCTGTGATAGACTTCAGCCCGTCACACTGGATCTATAGCAGAGTATTACAGATCTATACTATTGGCTTGTGGATCATCTGCTCAGCCTGGACTTCACTAAAGACAGAGGAGCAGTTCACGAGCTCAGTTACCCACCTCATTAACCCATGTGCAGTGTGCGGAGACAGTTCAGCAGGAAAAACACTCACTGTTTCCCTCAGTCCGTACGCTGGTAACTCAAGGTCTGTGTTAGGAGATGGGTTTTCTCTTTTACAGGAGGGATGTGAACAGTGGACGCAGATCAGGAAACTGACTTTAAACCCCCCAAGAGAACAGGTTACATAATAGTATTTAAGATGTATTCTATAGAAATCAGATACTAATCAAAACCAAAACTAGTATCGAAACTAGATATTCAATTGAGCAGTTATCGATACTAAAAAAAAGTCACATTCAGGGGGCAGAAATGAGTCTTTCCTGAATAGTTTTAGAATGATCTTGAGCTGTATCAGAACAAGTATAAGAGCACATAGACTAGTATACACCCAAGGACCACTGTGGAACCTACAGGACCACTGAGAAAGTACTACGATTTAATGTTGAAAATCTAAATTATCTATATGCATTTAATCTGCACCAGTATTTACACCAAACTAACTGCAGGTATAAATTAGCAACCTGGCGCGTCCATCTTTTCTATGACATGTATGTTGGTTAAAGACATGTATGTTGGTTAAAGAGGAGGTAATACAATTCTATGGGGTATTAACATATTTAGATCATCATATTACCTTTAATGCATTTTTTGTTTAATAAGTTTAAGTTTTGTCCCGCCTCCCTTTGCTCTCCAAGACAAATACTGTACGTTTTACTTATTAAACTACTGCACATCGCATCAGGTTTGTGAAGTTGTAGTGAACTGTTTTGTATCATACGATTGTATATTTATGGAAAAGGGGTGTGCGCGTGCTTATGGGTTGAGCTTTGGATAGGATTGTGCTACTAACCATAAAGAGGGTTTGAATAGGGCCCAGGAAAGATCGCTAATTACTCAAAGATGCATGGATGACATCTAAAACCTCTTCAGACATGTTTTTGATGAGGGAACAATATTATAATATGATAGAAAGCTCCAAAAAGTCCCCCTCTTTACTGTATTGTTGTGCATTTTCCCTGAACAGATAAAAGGATACCAACCATACATATGTACCATAAAACCAGTGATGTCACGATGACGTCTTAAAGCTCCATCCCTGCCACAGACTGCCACACAGAACCACTTCCTTACTGCCTGGTCTCATTGTTTTTCCCCATACCTCGTGTCTGTTGTGGGGGGGTCGCGGTGGGGGGCACGGCCTCTTCGCGGTGCCCTTCGTTCCTCTGGGGCTCCTCAGCGTTCTGGAGCCAGTGATGGGTCTACCAGCCGGAGGAAAGAGGTCACAGGTCAGGGCTAAACAGGAACCGTAATCAGCGGCTACAGCGAAGAAGGGACAATTAGTGCTGCGACACAAAGAGCCCAGGTGAGACAGGAAGTCATAATCATCAGACTTCCTGTTTGGGAGCAGCAACAATGGTACTGTAAGTCAGATGTACCAGGAAAAGACTGGGAGGATCAGTTAGAGAGGCTACAATGACACTGATCATTTTATTGTTTTAAAGATACCCTGTGTAACTTTTCTGGTCTCCTGCTTGTGTTAGTGGAAATGTAATCGCTTTGCCAAGAATATTACACAGTGTGGCATTAAACTGATCTATCTCCAGGATGACAAGGAGGCCAAGTTACAGCTCAGGTCTGTGGAGAGGCGAGCCATCCAAGTAGTGAAGGCAATTTGAGCTATGAGACATGAAATTAGGGGAATAGCGTTTTTGTAATCAACCATGCACAACAGAAACAAAACACAACTCCCCTAGTATGTCTTTTTGATGGGAAGGGACTTAATAACAAAAATATAACAATAAAAGCTAACGATTTTTGTAGCTGAACATTTCTAAGTTCATTTTGAATGGTTTGTAGCAGTCCGAAGTTATTCCTCACTTTTCTATCCTACTGTAATTATTCACAGTGATGAGTTTCTGCAACTTTTAGAGGCCAGGTCATAGTAATGGTAACAACAACTAGCATACTAACAACAAACTTCCTGGTTTGCGGATGAAAATGCTGTTAGATGCAGACAGCACACAGTGATCTCCCGCTTTTACAACATACTTGTGAGGTGAAAAAAAAAAGTGTGTGTCGCCATTATAAGCACTAAATCCATATTTTTCTTTCAGCTTGTAAGAGAAGTGCCTTGCACAGTGACACACCAAAAGTACAGTCTCAAAACAGGACTGAAAACGGACAGTTGATAAATTAACACTAAACCTGCTGAACCACTGTTGCTCATTGCACACCATGGTATTTGGACATAAATGAAAACTCAGACCGTTTTTACAACAGTGGATAGTTCTGATTGGGCGACTGGGACTAGATCTCAGAAACAGGAAGTGGAGATGACAGGAAGTAGTGACACATACGGACAGTTTATGCTAACATCACTAGCCTTTAGTGCTGCTCTTGTGCTGTGTCCAGGCTGAGACACTGTTAGCTGCAGGATTTCCTCTGGACACTCAGATGGAGCAGTGTCTGTGGGTTTGGCAGAGGATCAGAGTGGTGTCCAAATGTCCACGCTGGTCCCTCACCCTTCACTCACTACATAGACCTGCACTGTTGAGCAGACTCATTCACAGAGCGATTCGGACACTCGGCTCATTACATTCAGGTCACACGACTGAATGGATTTCTATAATAAATATCAATCAAATCCTTATTAATGAGCTAATAATAATCATCATCATTTTAGCTTTTTGTCTGAAATGTGGACATGTGTTTTATTCACAATCAGAGGTCACAGTAAGTGAGTTTATTTATATATTTAGTTTATTTATGAGACAGGGACAGTGCACAATCTACTTTAACCTTAACAGGAGAGATGCACTGTGCAGGTTGTAACACCAGAGCTCATTTCCACCTGTCGTCTTTGGTGCATGTTTTTTTTAGATTAGATTAGACTCTGCATTGAGTTCTGATCAATCTGGAACGGCTCTCGATGAAAACAATCGTGGAAAAAAAAAAAAATCGACTGTTTGAATCTGATTGGTCAAAGCATCACAGTGACCTTTGGTTCATTTGGACGCTTTCACCTTTGGCTTTGCACAAACCTCAGTTTGTTGGTCCGTCTGCCCGTTAAACCTCACAGTGGGCGCACGTCAAGATGGATTTTCATGAACTTGTGAACTCACAAATATTGTGAGATTCCATTCTGTTGTGCGAGATTAGGGTCACAGAGATTCAAAACAGTTAAACCACCGCTTCTATCGTCTTACACTCAGTCATGTTGTCTCCTGTCCACTGTAGTTCTCCCAACTCTTGTGTTGTATTGTGGTCTGTATTGACCAGTCGAGTGACCAGCGCTGGACACAACTTTTCAAGGCTTTTCAAGTTGAGAGAACCACTTCTTCACTGGACTTTTGGACACCACTGAAAATGGTGTAACCCCTAACCCCTAAGCCAGTCGTCCTCTTTGGCTAATGCTGCAGATGTTTGACAGTTTTCCTGTTCCCTGCTCTCCTTGCTCCTCATCTCGCTTTACCTGAAAGTTCATAATGTCCTTGTGTCCTTAAGCAAGACACTTGACATAAATAACTGCTTATGGCCCAAGTGGATGTGAACACAAATTAGCCAAACTACAAATGATTCACGGAAAACAGAAGTCAGATCTAATAAGGGTCAAGGAAAATGTGTGTTTCATGGTTTCACTGCCAAATATGGCTGTTTCTCCACTGAGGAAAATAAGCCAAAAACAGTTCGGCAAAAAATAATTTTCAGTTCCTTTTTTCACACCGGAGGACAGGTTTTTCCATGTGTCAGTTGCACAGTTTGGAAAGTACTTTTTAATTGGCTTCAAATAGGAATTTTTTCCCATCAATTCTTTGGAGATACTATTTTAAGTTTTATCTGTATGACATTTCCAGGCCAAATAAGGGTCATGTTTGTGGAGATGCAAGCCCACTTACAGTAAGGACAAACATTTTTCAATTAGGGATGCGCCAGCTTTTTATGTTTCTGTCAATATTTTGGCTTTAAGTACCCACAGATACCCGATATCAACCGATACCAGGGCAGAGACTGAAAATATGATTTATTTCCTTTAAACACAAATTACCAATTATCCAAATATGTGTTTTTAGCCAATGTTGGTAAGTAAATTGCCTTATTACAGCAATTTAATCAACTAAACTGATATCTTGGGCCTAATATCCAGTCTATCAGAATGTTCAATATTAGTGCAGATGCCCTATACCAGTATTGTAGCGGTGCATCCCTATTTTCAGTACAATAAAAAAAAAAAAAAAAAAAAAAAAAAAAAACAACATTCTTATTTTTGTCTATTTTATGGTTAAAAAGTGACTTGGTGGGACTTAACAGAAAAGAGATGTAATATACAGCACTACTGTATACTTGTACTTGGGTAATATATTCCCAGGACCTCTCCTTGTGAGCGATGACCCAGAGTTCCTCACGATTTCCAATTTCAATAAAATAAGTTCAAAAAGCTATCACTGATTTAAAGGAGATGATGATTTTGGCCACAGTTTTGACAGATGGAATTTCAATGTTTCCACTTTAGAACAATAGCACATCTGTCAAAAGTGAAAGAATGTTGGGCAATTCATTATGTTCAGGTTTTACTGGGAATTGTAAAAGTGGGAATTCTGGGTTTTACTGGGAATTCTGGGGAAAGTGTTTTTTTTTTTTTTTTTTTTCAGTTATTATATATTTAAATTAAAAGTCCTGCATCATGCAAAATTGACTCTTTAAACTGAGTTGTTGTTATAATACACACGTGGAGTTGTGTTTTGTTTCATTCACACATGTTTGAGTAATTCTTTATTATTAGTCTGTCTACATCTCTAATATCTTTTATCTTTTTTTGAGTAGAGATAAAAGGTAAAAAGTGAGAGAAAGGAGAAAGGTGTTTGAAGTGTCTTGCCCACGGACACAACATCAACATTCATCTGTGGGAGCTTGAATCACATCCCTAAACCATTGTTTTTCGTTTTGTTGGGTTTTTTTTATGTTGAGAGCAGGATTCGAACCGACATCCTTCGAATCAGTGAACGAACTCTCTAGAGATACCAACTGATCTGTACTACTGAGCTGTACTACTATTACTACTACTTCATCTACCCAATACTTTTACACTACACTTTTACAAGAGAAAACCAGTTATCTATGACATGTTTACACTACTGAACTGGGCCTCACAGTAGCTGATCTGTAAACAACTATAACTCCCACCAACCACATGTGTGCCCGTGGATATCCGGCCCCCGCTACTCTTAGAGGGGGTCCGTACATGATGTCCCGGGCTGGATTGTATACCTCTGCCCATAGACATAAACAGACACTCAGCTGTATGGTGGGGTCAGATCTCCGGGGACTGATTCAGAGCCTATTAACCACACAATAGGTGACGCACACAGAGGTAAACACAGCCTCCCACTCATATGTCAAAGTAAGAGTTCTGTTTACAAGAGAAACAATTGCTTTATTACTCATACGCACAGGGCAACACAATGAGACGTGTCATCAAAATATACAAAGAATCATTCACATTTGAGCATTCGCAGATGATCCGATACACTGGTACAGGTGAGAGCAGTTAAAGGTGCATTGTGTAACTTTTTTGGTGAAGGGTCCGCCACCTGCTTGTTGCTGTTGAGATATGATTTCAATATGTGTTCAACAATATAGCATTAAACATATCTGACAATAGGGTGACGCTGATAGGCCATGTTACGGGTCAGGTCTTTGCAGTGGTGACCCCACACAGTCTGAATCCATGTTTGTCAATGTAGTTTTAGCTATTAAAACAGCTGTAATCGAGTAAACACAAAGTAGATCACTTTAATGCTATACCGTGGGACTTTTCGGGGAAAGAAACAACATCTCCATAGAGACAAGCAGGTGGTGAACCTTTAAGCAGAAAAGTTAGCTTTAAAATGATTTGAGTTTTGATTTGAGTAGTTTGATAATAATTTCAACATTTTTTAAGCATTTTATCCTTGAAACTAACAAATAAAAACAACAAAAACAAAACTTATTGAGACCAGTCGGACAATTTAACCAAGTTGTAATAGGCCAGTACATTTAAACAAGCGATATAACTTAAAGGTACAGTACGGAACTTTCTGAAGGCGGTATGTCACCTGCACGATTCCTTGGAAATAGAAAGTTAAAACCAGACTTCTGAACATTCTTGATGGAGAAAGAGCAGGTTTAAGGTTTAGGTACACTGTTTCTGTAGGGTAATTTGTCCTCTGCATTTGACCCATCCTTCAGTGCCTTTGGGTTAAACCTGTCTTGAGCAGTGAGTGCTATAGCGCAGTGCTCGGAAACCCATCTCCGTGATCTTGTTGCTAGGTTTGGTCAGGAATACCTTAGCTATGCCATATGGTGGAACATTATAACCAAAGCAGCAACATTGCCATGGAAACAAGCAGGTGGCGGTCCTCCTCCAGACCAAATAAAAGTCAGGTTTGTGAAGATGCAAACAAAAAAATTTACATCAAATCTAGATTCTCGATTCTCAAAGTAATTTCAACGAAAACATTTTGCTATCTAATTTAGTATTTAAATTGTAAAGTAAAATATAAAGAATACATTTTTTGTCGATTATATATCTAGTATGTTTCTCTCTTTCTCTAGTTAAAAATGTGTCCTTTAAGTGCATATAGATTCAATTTAACAAAGCACAATATTTGAGTAAGCTTTAACGTTCACTTGTATGATTTTGACTCTTCAAAATCGTACATAAAAAAAAAAAAAAATTTGCAAATCACAAATTGACACATAACATTACTGGAAATACACGTTTTGGTTTTCATCAGTAACACCATGGTACAGGTAGTTTGTCTCGGCACAGACAGACCTCTACACTTTCAAAGAGGAGAAGGTCTTGATCACTTTTAGGCAGTCTTCCTCCACTATTGTCCGTTGAGACCTGGAGTGGGTCCAGGGTTGCCAGATAGTCACGTAGATTAAGGTGCTTGGATGTTTTCGGTCTCAACGCACTAGCCCATCACCCTGGAGAGCTCCTGTCTCTGTCTGTGGAAGACAGAAGAACACACAACATTATTTATAAGTTTGCATCTAAGTACAACATTTACAGAAGCTTGGCCCAACTTTCTTGCAGTCAGAATAAGAATGTTGGTGTTTGTTGTTGGTGATTCAGTTTATTTTTTGGCTTTATTTTTGGTGTTATTTCAGATAAATCAGTTAAAATTACTTAAAGGCCCTATATTACACCAAACTGACTCTTGTGAGTGTTAAGCCATGTTATAATGTTGTTACCTCATCAAAAATATACCTGAAGTTGTTTTGTTTCATTCACACATGTTTGAGTAATCCTTTATTATTAGTGTCTATAGCTCAAAATGCTCTGTTCCACCTTGTGATGTCATGAAGCGGTAGTTTTCAAGTTAACAGCTACCTTTTTACCTTTAGTTCAGTAGAGATCGGCAATTCCAAGGCTGAAATTATCCAAATGAGTCTAATGAAGATGTATGGTCTTTAAAACAGTTTTAAACAGTGGAGCACTTCCTTTATTACCGCAAAACATCACAATGTGGAACAGAATGTGGAAAGGACTGGCTGCTCAGGCAACTTACTCTTGTCCTAAGGGGCTGATGATTCGCTGCAGTTTTTGCATGTGTTCATTAAATGAGGCTGTGGAAGAAGACAAACCAAAAAGAAAATAAATATTAAACCTTTTAGAATATTTGGCGTACAATGTAGTAAAGCCCATGCACTTTGGAAAAGAATAAATATCTTCAGTCATCTTTAAAGTGGGACTAAACACCATAAACACATTTCAAATCAACTGGGCTCTGTTTTTGTTTATCAGTGGGGCTGCCTGGTTTTCTGGGCCAAATGAAAACAAATTGCACTCTGAACTGAATCCTGATTTTAAAACATAAGTCACTAATGTTTTGATCATATAATCATATAGTTGAGCATCTCTCTGCTCTTTCTTATGCAGTATTCCTTCTTCAGTGCTCCTACTTTTACAAATACTACAAATACTTACATTTTGTGACTGCAAATGAGTTGCTCCTTCCACCACCAAAAGATCCATAACCGGTCCCGCTGTTTGTCGATCCTCTTCCTTGGTTGCTTCCTAGTTTGCTTTGGTCTGAGTTACTGTTACTACTACTACTACTACTAGTAGTACTGCTACTGCTACTGCTGCTACTACTACCACCTCCCAACCAGCCCCATCCGAATCCCTTATTGGCCGTTGCACTTGACCCAGACGAAGAGCTGGAAGAACTTGGAGAACTTTTGCTGGATGAGGAGGATGAGGAGGACAGCTTGTTTTGGCTAGAACTTCCAGAACCCAGACTTGACCCTGAAGCAAAGAGGGAGCTTCTTGAGTTAGATGTTGTCTTGGATAAACTGGAAGAAGAACTGGAACCAAGATTGGAATTGCTAGAAGAACCAAGACTAGACCCGAGACCAGAATTGGAAGACCCCAAATTGGAATTTGAAGATCCAAAATTGGAATTTGAAGAGCCAGAATTAGAATTTGAAGATCCGAGTTTCGAATTTGAAGAACCCTGATTGGAGTTAGAAGAACCAAAATTGGAATTAGAACTAGACCCAAAATTTGAACTGGAAGAACTGGCTCCCGTTGCAGCGCTTGACCCAAACTTATTCTGATTCTGACTAGAAGAACTTGGATTATTAGATGACCCAAACGAAGACCCAAATGACGAAGTTCCTAACCCTGTTGAAGTCTGTTTGTGCAAACCAGTCCCGGATGAGCTTGGATTTGACCCAAAAGACGATCCATATGAGGATCCTTGGTTACTTGACCCTGGCTTATTCAACCCAGAAGACCCAAGACCACCACTGTTACTACTGGATCCAAAACTTGAAGATCCCAGTCCAGTTGAGGAAGGTTTGCTGAAGGCCTGGTTGGTTGAGCTCAGGCCTGTATTAGACCCAGCTGACCCATATGATGACCCAGGTGAGCTAGAAGAGCCGGAGTTGGAGGAGCCAAAGCCATTGCGGTTGAACTGACTAGAACCTCCAGAAATAGGATAGCCAGAGTTGGAGGAGCCAGAGTTGGGATAGCCAGAATTGGAGGAGCCAGAATTGTGATAGCCAGGGTTGGAAGAGCCGGAGTTGAAGGAGCCAGTGTTTCCCCAGGTGGAGCCAGGCTGGGTACCGGAGCGCAGGAAGTAACCACCTCCACTCTGGAATAAAACAAAGGACTGGTTACATACAAAAAGACTGCAAGAAGTGGCTGTATCTGATTTTTTCCCCATGTATTTAAGCAAAAATGGTCTTATTACTGTACAGATATATTTCAACTCTTGAAATCAAAATAAGATTGCTGTGTGCTGTCTGCGTATAATTATGTCTTTTATTGTTTGATGATCAGGAAGTTTGCTGTTAGCATGCTAATTGTTTTCTGTTTTATATGTTTTTAAGACAGTAAAAATCAGGTACAGTGCCTTTAAGTAAAAATTTATGATGTACATTCTATTTTTTTATACATTTTAAAGGCGGACTGTACTTTTCTCCACAGATCTGACCTGTAATTTGGCCTGGTGGCTTTATCCGTTATTGGATTGCAGTATGGCATTAAAGTTATACATCTCCATGGAGACAAGCAGATGATGCTGCCAGGTCAGATCTAAGCAGAGGGGAGCCTGCGCACTTTAATAATTCATGTGTTAAATGTATTCTTAGCAATAAAAACACATTTCTATAGGGACAAGCAGGAGACAAACTCCACCAAAAGTTTCACAGTGTTTTCAAGTGTTTTCAATCAAATTATCTCATGAAAGTGTATTAAAGTACTGTTGATGTGTTGTATTTGAACATTTCATGATATTTTATTATGCAACCACCTTTTATAACTACATGCCTTTTATATTAGTAAAGTACATGAACACTACATGTTTTGTTGTTGTTTTGTAATGTACAGCATATGTTACAGTCAAAGTTGATAATCAGGCATTCTATAGAATAGAATGTGCACTTCCTGAAAGTCAAGCAATAAAACACTTTATAATTAGATGCAGACAGCACACAGCGGACTTATTTTGACCTCAAGAGCTGCTTATATAATATATATCTGTACTGGGGCATGCTGCTTATATAATATATCTTTAAGACACATTTTGGTACATTGGTGTGTATTCATGAGATAACACACGTCTAATGATCTGAAAAACACTCCAGACCGCTGTGGTGACCTGTGCCTCACCCACACTCTGCCGAGGTCAGTGTGCAGGCGCAGAGGTCAGAGGTCAGTGTGGCAGGAGCATTGATTTTAAAGACTTTAAAGACTATAAAAAAGACTATAAAAAGTTTAGATATTATACAGCATGAGAGACCTTCATTCTATGTAGTGAAGTATGTCCCAGAAGACCACCAATGAAACCTTCTCTACATATTTTAAACTAAACTACGCTAATTATACACCAAATATGTTTATGTCCTTACCCTCAGAATGCAGGACATGTTGAGATGCTTGAGCTGCTCGTTGAGATGGGCCAGCTTGGAGTCCTTGAACTTCACGCTGCTCTCTAGAACTTCGATGTCTCCCTTCAGCCTTATCTTCTCTTTCAGCAGCTTCTCCTTCTCCTCATCGTTTTTCAGCTGGATCCTCTCCACATGCTGTCTGTGCTCCCTGATCAAACCCGTACGATTCTGACTGCACTGATTGTAGTCTCTCGTCATTCGCATGTTCTCAGCAGTTAAGATGCTGATGTTTCCTTGAGACATGGACACCTTATCTCCCAGATCGTCCAAATAGCTCTGGAATTTTCTCACCACTTCTTCTGAGAGGTTGGTGCAGTTGGTTCGGATCTGCTCCAGGTACTCTCTCTGTTTGGGGCAAGTGAGGTGGAAGGAGTTGTGCGCGGGAAATACGTTATCGATTTTTTTGAGGAACGCTTTGGAGACGTTCGTGATTCCACTCAAGGAGTTGATGAATTCGTCTTTGCATTTGATTTGGTAGAGCTCAATGGCTTTCTCGTGTAGGAACTTGTCCCTTCGGAGTTGTATTGCTTCCAGGTTGATGTTGTCGCGCTCTTTGGCCATCTGGTCCATCTCCATCTGCATCTGCATCGCCGTCTGGGTGAAGTTGGACTGAATCATGGCCATATGGGCTCTGCAGGTTTCTATTTGCATTCCACAGTTACAGCCAGCTCCACCTCCATGACTGTACGAGTAAGGATTCATAGGGGACGGGACCTCTGAAAGACAAAGGTGATTTCTTTTAGTAAGTTAGTGCCTTAAAAAAAAAAGTTTGGCAATTTTTTAGAGATTAGATTACTAGAAATTACACCAGGGAATTATAACTGTTACCTAGCAACCATGTAGTATACTGGTCCAAAACTCAGATATTATTATTTGACAAAGAAAAATATAAGAAAACACCTTTATTATGTTGAAATAATGTTTAGTATTGGAAAAATATATATTTCTCCCTAGTGTGATGTCATCAATGTGGGACTCTTTAAAATTAAACTCTACTTCCTGTCATTTTCAACCGATTTTTCAACTTTTCTTTGCAAACTGCTTCTTGATCGGTGTAAAACTATAATTTATATTTACAACAGGTTTTATCGTAGCAAATGAAGTAAAACACTGAGAATCATCGAAACCTATCATGAGCACTTTTTAGATATTATCATGAGTTTGCTTGTGGTTTAGATTTCGACTTCGACAAACTTTATTGATCCACAAGGAAAATGACTTGGACACAGTAGCTCACACATCACAATATATGATAATAACAAAGAGGAAAAAAAATAGAAAAATGGTAATAAAACTTCTAAATAAGTAGCAAATAAAAAATAGTGAGAGACTGGTGTTGAATAAGGCATAAATATATAAATGTGTATGTACAAGTAAAGTAAAAAAAAAACAAAAAACAGAAATATAGTAATATAAATACAGTATCACAATTATATACAAGAGGTCGTAAGGAATCTGTTACATAAGGGTGAGTTGTTGTGCAGTTGTAGGGAGTATTATCTGTTACATAAGGGTGAGTTGTTGTGCAGTTGTAGGGAGTATTATCTGTTACATAAGGGTGAGTTGTTGTGCAGTTGTAGGGAGTATTATCTGTTACATAAGGGTGAGTTGTTGTGCAGTTGTAGGGAGTATTATCTGTTACATAAGGGTGAGTTGTTGAGCAGTTGTAGGGAGTATTATCTGTTACATAAGGGTGAGTTGTTGTGCAGTTGTAGGGAGTATTATCTGTTACATAAGGGTGAGTTGTTGTGCAGTTGTAGGGAGTATTATCTGTTACATAAGGGTGAGTTGTTGTGCAGTTGTAGGGAGTATTATCTGTTACATAAGGGTGAGTTGTTGAGCAGTTGTAGGGAGTATTATCTGTTACATAAGGGTGAGTTGTTGTACAGTTGTAGGGAGTATTATCTGTTACATAAGGGTGGGCTGTTGTACAGTTGTAGGGAGTATTATCTGTTACATAAGGGTGAGTTATTATACAGCTGTAGGGAGTATTATCAGCTACATAAGGGTGAGTTGTTGTACAGTTGTAGGGAGTATGGTATGAATGTAGTCCCATAGACGATTTATTTATTTATTTTATGTATTTATTAATTTATTTATTTATTTAGTTTAGCCAAGTCAAGAGTTTGGACATTCTAATATAAGCACCTGGTAATCCAGGAGGAACTTAAGTGCCATGTATGTTGATGCAGATATAAGTTTACCTGTAATATTTCACACTATTAAACATATAGTTAGTATATCTTGCATGTATTCAATGGCTGGTGTGTTTGTTGCATACATTAAAAAACATGCATTCTATTGTAAGTGCGGTCAGCTCGCCTTCACCTCAGCTTGGCGACATCACATGCTCGTCTCATTTAAAGATGCACTGTGTAACTTTTCTGGTGGAGGGTCCGTCACCTCCTCTTCTCCATGGAGATGCTATTGCTTTGTCCAGAATGTTGCACAGTATTGCACTAAACATTTCTATCTCCATGGAAACAAAAAAAAAAGCGACACCACCAAGCCAAGTTGTTTTTATAAGCAATAAAATCACATGTATTTGAATGAAGCAAGATGGAGAGGTTTAATGCTACTGTGGAACATTTCAGGCAAAGCATTAATATCTCCATGGAAAAAACCTGATGGCAGACCCTCCACCAGAAAAGTTACACAATGCACCTTTATTTAATTTATTAATATATTAGAACAATGTACAATTACATTAAACGCAGAGATGCTTTTACCAAACTGTATATTAACTAATTTCTATCTTTAGTCCTCAGGGCGAGGGTCATACTATATACAGTGCAAATCAAGTCTCCATGGAGATAGATAATTAAACACCTAGCAATACGATTTCCATGGAGACAGCCAGAAAAGTTACATAGTGCACCTTTAATTAAATACACTTGGATTCATTGGGATAATTTTAGTAATCCACCAGCTTGTGCTACATTGATCCTCATGCTAAAAACATCATTTGCTTTTGTTATTAGCCTCATTTACACTGTTTCACTACACCATGGCAACAGTCAACGACCATCCATATACTAGAACTGTAGGCCTAAAATGGTGTGACTGAGGTTTGGTGCTCAAAATATGCAGAAAAAATAAGATGGACAAGATTGAAGTTCATTTGTAGATGTGTGACACAGAAGTTTAAATAAGACCAGATATGATGTGGTGGATCCAAAAGATACAGAAGTAAAGGAAAAAACAAGATCCTAAATAGATGCGGGATTACCTGGTTGGCAGTTTTGTCCCATCCTCTTTTCAAAGTTGCACTGTTGCTGTTGGACAAAGAGACGAAACCACATCTCAAACATTATTCTTATTTAAAAAAAAGTTATTTGGTTTATATGAAACATGTCTAACTTTTGTTATTATAATTGTACACATGTTTGTCGTCCTACTCCTCATTCTGTTGTACACAAGTGACAGCTGCATCGGCTACATTCACTTCTCTTTACTGTAGAAACATAATCCAGGATCTTAACATAAAAAATAATTCAAAATTAACTTAACAATATCTCCAGTTCATTTTTTTTTTTTTAACAATTTAAGAAAAGAGATTGCATTTTTTATCATTCAATTTTGAGTATTTCATGGCTATAAAAATACTTTCTCTATTTTACATTACATTTAACTCAACGATGCACTATGCACTATGTAACTTTTTGGTTGGGGGTCCGTCACCTGCTTGTTTCTATGGAGATGTCACTGCTCTGCCTGGAATGTTCCATAGTGTGACATTAAACAACTCTACCTTACATTTATTTAATTACAGATGATTTTATAGCTCAAAAATACAGAGAAAAAGAGGCATTCTGACTGTGAGCGGGGTCGCCTCTCCACAGATCTGACCTATAACTTGGTCCGGTTTGGTATCCATGAAAATAAAAAGGTTTAATACTATACTGTGAAACCTTCCAGACAAAGCAATAACATCACCATGGAGAAAAGGATTTGACGAATCCTCCGGCAGAAAAGTTACACAATGCATCTTTAACTATTATCTAATGATTTTTTGTTTCTTTGTTTTTTTTTTTTTCGCAAATCATTATTTTTGACAATCTCACCAGCTTCTTCTTGATGTCAAACACAAGGAAGTTGGACACGTACCTCACAGACTTTGATTATTTAAGTTATTTTCTTCCATTTCAATAAAGCCACTCATTTTTACAGTATTTCAGCACAAAACTTATGTATTTAGGGTATTAATTATTCATTTTGTATATATATTTCTTTACATAAAAGTTACATACTATGGCTTTAAAGCTGCACTATGTCACTTTTTAGCTGGGGGTCTGTCACCTTCTTGTTTCTATGGAGATGTCACTGCTCTGTCTGGAATATTCCACAGTATGACATTAAACAGCTCTACCTTACATTTATTCAGTTACAGGTGGTTTTATTGCTCAAAAATACCTAGAAAAACAGACATTCTGACTGTGAGCGGGGTCGCCTCTCCACAGATCTCACCTGTAACTTGGTCTGGTTTGGTCTCCATGAAGATAGAAAGGTTTAATACCATACCGTGAAACATTCCAGACAAATAATTTGACGGACATTCCAACAGAAATGTTACACACCTTTAAAATAATTTCTGTATTTATTGAAATAATCTCACCAGCTTCCTCTCCATGTCGGCCAGGAGATAGTACGACATGTTGGCTGTGTTCTTCAGGTATATCAGGTCATATTCGTTCCTGGTCATCTCCTGCACCGTGGCGTTCAGAAGGTTGGTCAGGTTCTTCCTCTGCTGCCTCAAGCTCACCGTCTCCAGGGAGAGTTTGTTGAACCTCATCTCCAAGTCCTGGATCCTGGCCACGGATGCTGTATCATGCTGGTTCCCATAGACCAGGAAGAGGACCAGACTGACGATGATGAGAGACTGGATCAGAGATGAGAAGAAGAAGACGATGCGCATATAGTATCCGCAACTTTTGGTTTTCGTCGCTCGATAGGTCATCCTCTTGCGTGCCTCTGGGCTGTATTTGGACACCGGGGAATACATGGTGGTCGGTCGCGTCCCCAAAATTCAAATATTCAACAAAATGTAAAAAAGTTGTGAGAGCTTATGCAATGTTCATGTCCAAGTTGAAAATCGCAAGTTATAAGAGCTGGAGATGTCAGTCCATGGTGGTAGAACTGAAGAGTGAAGAGTGAAGAGAGAGAAAGAGAATATATAAACTCGTTGGCACAGGTTTCCGGATAGAAAGCGCTAAGAGCCACTGACTCCCCTCTTCTCCTTGCCCTCCTCCTTCCCTCCTCTTCCCTCGCTCTCTTGCTGCTACTGGACACAGCTGCGTTAGACAAAAGGATCTGAAGGAGGTATTGTTGGGTAGAGGAGGGGACAGTGGCCAAAATGTCTACAAGAGAGACAATAGAGCATTACCAAATTATTAGTCAAATGAAGTTATGCTTAACAGTACAACAACTTCAAAAGCTGTAAACAGTACAAAAATAGAAACAACACAGCGTTTTCTGAGTCCAAAACCTTCTATTGTCCATGGAGAGTTTATTATATGTTGGCCGTACCTGCTTGTCAATACCCGATCTCGTCCAGTCTTGGAATCTAACCAAGGCCGGGTCTGGTTTGTACTTGTACTTAGATGGGAGACCACTGCGCCGTTGCTCCAGTGCGTAGTTGTGTCCTTAGGCAAGATGCTTTCATATTCTAATATTCAACATTCTAATTGTTATGATCTTTTTGTGAACTCGTATAACTATTTCACAGATTATTGTGAGTTTAATACAGAGTAAAGCACTTTGTCCGTGTGCATGAAAGAAGCCCTACAAATAAAATTGACTTGACTTCACCCACATCGCCTATGAGGTATAACGTGAGTGTGCGTGGTGGTTACAGGGGCCAAGAGAACAAGAGATTGGCACAGAAAACACACACAGAAACTATTTCCTTCAGTAATTATCCCAAACTTAATGTTCAAATGATACAAATGTCTTGCAATCTCTCTTGTTTGTTGAGAATTCTGGTTTAACTTCCACCAACCAACACCCTTCACGTCACTTCCAATATTCCCATTTCTCCGACTTGAGCAAATGACTTGGTCCAGTGTTCATGTGCAACTTCTGGAACTCAGATCAGAAAATCTTATTTACGGTTTATTCGACACCACGTGAAAGCAGCACAGAACACAGAATGTTCAGCAGCTACCATGGCGACACTATGCACACATGAGGAAACACTGACAAAAACCATTTAAGAAAACACCTAATGGATTTAAAAAACAAATTTGTGATCAATATGCGCCTTCATTTTCCTTGTCTCGACTTGTTTAAGCGCACAGATCAGGTTAGCTGTTGTAGTTCCAACTAAATCAGCTCTTTATGGTCAGATTATGTTAAAAGCTCAGATTAAAGTCTTAAGTAACTGAGCTGCAGACAGAGCTGTGTTTTCAGTTAGCATTACTCTCTTAGGGAATGGTGAACTTTTTTATTAGGACTATATGACCTGTTGGGGCTATATACTGTAGTATTTCAAATCAGAGTAGGGTATTTCACCTGATAATAAAGACAAATAGACTCATACCAGCAAATTTCCTATATTGCATAACATAATAACTATGGCGATTCTTTCATTTCTCACATGCACATTTTTGACCCCAGTGCCCTCCCATACGGTGCCATTCTGACTGCCAGTGAAACGTGCAAACATCTTTACAGTGTGATGACTGGCTCTTCCTTTTTGGACTCTGCAGACATCGCGATGACGCTTTTTCACCGCTCGTCTTCCCTTTGAAGCCCTCATCATGACGTGGATCCTTTAAACATCCCCCGTCTGCCCCCCCGTCCTGTACGGCTCTGTGGGATACACGGTTTTATACCATAACTCTGCAAAGGTGAGCAGAGTAGCCAAAAATTCTCCTCAAGTAAGAGTTACCATTAATTCAGAATGATTCAAATATTACTCAAGTAGAAGTACAAAGTAGTCATCCAAGAAATGACCCAAGAGTAAAAAGGCTCGTCCCATCTAACCGTTAAAGGACGTTGAGTGCCTCAGATTTTTTTTTGACAGCTTTTTACTTTTTTACAAGTTTTTATATTACAAGCATGGTCATCTTTAATATTTGTTAAGAGTAAAAATGTATTTGGGAAAACTACTACTCAAGTAACGTCCTATATTACGCAAAGTTGACTCTTGTGAGCTTTTATAATACTGTTATCTCCTCAAAAACACACCTGGAGTTGTGTTTTGTTTCATTCACACATGTTTGAGAAAGCCTTTACTATTAGTCTGTCTACATCTCCAAAGCTCAAAATGTTCTGTTCTGCCTTGTGATGTCATGTAGTTGTAGTAGTTTTCAAGTTAACAGCTACTTTTTTGCCTTTTGTTCAGTAGAGATTGGCGATTCAAGGTCTGAAATCATCCAAATGAGTTTGAGAGAAGAACTCAGCTCAAGAAATTTGCAGGGTTTGTGCGTTAAATGAAACAAAACTCCAGAAAGGAACATTTGTGATGAGGAAACAACATCACACACTGTAGATCAGAAAATAGCTACGTGACATCTGTTTTTCAGTTTGACGTTAATGTACTGGTAGTCTAAAAACTCTGCTTCCTGCCTGGTGCCGCTTGAAAGGAAACAGATTTTTTTTTTTTTTTTTTTTTTTTTTAATAATCTTGATGCGGTGCAGATGAAAGCGCGAACAAATAAAGGAAATCAAGGATAAATAATGTCCGAGGTGAGTGACGGTCTGTTTTTGTATAGTGTTAACATGCACCATTGTATCATTGACAGAGTGGACAGCACATCTAAACACAATGTGAAAGATAGGATTTCATGAAGACAGAAGGGAACAAAACACCAGTCTATATTTGGACAGTGTTTTGTTGCTTTAAAAGTGCATTGTGTAACTTTTCAGGTGGAGGGTCTGTCAAATGTTTTCCTCCATCTCTCATGTTATTGCTTTGTCTGGAATGTTTCACAGTATGGCTTTAAACCTTTCTATCTTCATGGAAACCAAACCAGACCATGTAACAGGTCAGATCTGTGGAGAGGCGACCCCGCTCACAGTCAGAATGCCTGTTTTTCAAGGTATTTTTGAGCTATAAAACCACCTGAAATTTAATAAATGTGAAGTAAATCTGTTTAATGTCATACTGTGGAATATTCCAGGCAGAGCAATGACCTTTAAAGTACATATTTCAGGTTAGACTACTCATATCTAAAAAAAAAAAAAAAAAAAGTTAAAAGTCCTGTATTACGCAAAATGGATTCTTGTGAGCTTTCAGTCATGTTATAATGTTGTTACCTCCTCAAAAACATACCTGGAGTTGTGTTTTGTTTCATTCATATGTTTGAGTAACTATTATTAGTCTGTCTGCATCTCCAAAGCTCAGAATGCTCTGTTCCACCTTGTGATGTCATGTAGTGGCAGTTTTCAAGGCCACAGCTATCTTTTACCTTTAGTTCAGTAGAGATTGGCAATTTCAGGTCTGTTCCTTTTTTTCACCACCACCAGTACACGGCCACTGCTTTGTACTTACTTTGTTCTCCAATTTTATTTTCTTCACTGGTGATATGCGTAGGATTCAGCAGTGTCACGTGGTCATTTTGGTACAAATGAAAAAAAAGCTACTCATTCGTGTGATGTGCAGCTATCCATCGGAGGTACTGACAGCTTTGTGGCTCTTTGTTGTGATGACGTTTATGGCGACGGACATGTTTCTTTTATTTGTTGTATAATGATCCACGGGTGTCATAGATTATAACTATATAACAGACGCAAGCACAATATATCTTTTTTAAAGGTTCTATATTACACACTTTTTTGAGCTGTAAAGATGCACTACTGTATGTAACTCTTTGGTTGGGGGTCCGTCACCTGCTTGTTTCTATGGATACATCATTGCTCTGCCTGGAATATTCCACAGTATGACATTAAACAGCTCTACCTTACATGTATCCAATTACCAGTCTTTGTTTTTAGCTCAAAAATACCTCAAAAAAAAGGCATTCTGACTGTGAGCGGTGTCGCCTCTCCGCAGATCTGACCTGTAACTTGGTCTGGTTCTGGAGTTGTGTTTTTGATTCATCTGTATGAGTAATCCTTTATCATTAGAACTACAAACACAACTCCAGGTATGTTTGTGATGAGGAAACAACATTATAACAGGACAGAAAATAACGTAATATGAGCCTTTTAACATTTTCCACTAAACTTATTTCTTGTGCGGTCCCTGACCTCCTTTCTCCCTCCTTTAGGGTCAGTAGAACACAAGGCCCGGTGTTTGCGTGCGTATTGTTTCTGTGGATACATAAATCTGAAGTGGACGGGGTTTAACAGAGGACAGTGTGAAGAGCTATTTTCCGCACAAACAAATGAAGGATGCACACATATAATTGTCTGTAATGTCAGGGAGGTTTTGTATTATTCGAGATAAGAACAACAGAAGAATATTGTTCCAGGCTCAAAGTGGAAATGCCGTATGAGGGTGTGCTCATCGTCACTGTTGGGAATATGAGGACAGTTTGACCCACATCAGCCCATCAAGATAAGCGAGGAGGAACTACAACATTAATTATACTTCATGTTTTCACTTTATTCTGATTTCTGGACAGTTTTATATTGTTTTGTAATGTCAGATATTGAACTTTCTCTATGCCTTTTTTGTTCAAACACAAAACCCTACATATTTCGGCTGAGTTCTTCTCTCAAACAGAAAACACCGTGGTCCACCTTGTGATGTCGTGGTAATACAGGAAATGTTCCACTGTTTGTTTGTTTTTAAACTCCAAACACCTTCACTAAAACTATTTGGATGATTTCAGCCCTGTGATTGCCAATTTCTGCTAAGCAAAAGGTAAAAGGGAGCTGTTAACTTGAAAACTACCACTACATGACATCACAAGGTGGAACAGAGCATTTTGAGCTTTGGAGGTGTAGACAGACTAATAATAAAGAGTTACTTAAACATTCTAACATGGCTCAAAGCCAGGGGTGGAAAGTAACGAATTACATTTACTCACGTTACTGTAATTGAGTAGTTTTTATGAGTACTTTGTAATTTTCTAAGTAGTTTTTCAAACAGGTAATTTTACTTTTACTCGAGTACATTTTAAGCCAAGTATTTTACTTCGTTACATTGAAAGCCGCCCACGTTACTGAGTAAAATAACATCGATAGTGGCAAAAAATAAAATGCGGGGGAAAAAAATCTGCCGGAACTGAAAGGAAACTGCATTGCGCGGGTTTGTGTGCGGCAGTTCCATTGTTTCTTGGCCAAACCTCGATGACCTATTCGCGTTTAAACGCAAAAATGGCAGCAACATAATCATGAAATGTAAAATGTGTCTGCCCCGCCGAACCGAATCTACGAAAGCATGTGGTGGTAAGTAGGCTACAAATATAGGCCTATATGTTTTGCCTGTTATACCCAAACGGTATATTTATTGTTGTTTGGTTAACACAATCTGGCTTCATGATTTCAATTATTTTCCATCCTGATCACGAACGTTTCAAGTGAAGTAGCCGAGAGTTGGAAAATCACCTCACGTTTAAAATTGGCTTTAGGACAGTCAGAAATAATAAGAATGCAGGACTTTAGTTTGCGATTGGTCTCTTAATAAATCATCTTAATTTATGTTGTCTATAGGATAGTTCATGGGTTATTGCCTGGACTAGTTTCGAGTGGACAGTGCTGGTCCATCAAAAGTAGCGCTTCTAGTTTATGCAAATGAGCCATGTGGTTTTAAGTTTCGCTTCTGTAAAACGTAAACAAATGTGCGCAAAGCTGCATTAAACACATTATTATTAGAGTCCTCCTTGTAGGAAATAAAAATCCAAACTTAAATTATCCACCCGCAGCGAACCAAAAATGCGTCTGCTTCTGTGTCCGTCATCATTTTATCGCGTGTACCGCGTGTACCAGTGTCATCAGCCGTGAAAGCAAATGAATCTGCCCACGGAGCATTAAGCGTTCTGTTTTCTTCACAAACTTTTCTTTTCTTGGATTTATCATCATTGGGCTGAAAATCATACTGCTGATGTAGGTGCCGGTAAGTCCGGGCTCCAGTGTGTGCGGGTGGCGCACATCAGCGGCTTTGACGCATGTTTTGAGCGACAAAAATATTAAAAACGTTTTATTTAAATGTTACAAGATTACCATTATCTACAATTTTAGATTTACATTTAAAAACGAACACACTAAAATAAAAATACAATGTAATTAAATACTCTGGAGCCGCGGGTTGCCGACCCCTGTCCTAGATTCATTATCCCATATATCTTCAGCTCCTAGAGGAATTAAATGGTAGTGCGTCACATTTAGTTTACCGCAGTTTATGTCTATTTAAGAGTGCATTTATGTGCAGCAACATTATGAAAAAACCTGCATTTTTACTGTAGGTTTTTTTTATTTCATTGAAAGTAACTAAGTAACTTTTACTCAAAGTACATTTGAAATGAAGTAATTTTTTACTTTTACTCGAGTACATTTTCAGACGGGTACTTTTACTTTTACTTGAGTAGGATTTAAGCAAAATAAAGATACTTTTACTTAATTACAATTTTTCAGTACTTTTTCCACCTCTGCTCAAAGCTTACAGAGTCAATTCTGCTTAATACAGGATCATTAAAGGTGCACTGTGTAACTTTTCTGGTTAAGTGCAGTAGGCCACTTGCTTTTTGATGTTTTCAACTCACTTTATTTTGATTTCTGTCAAATTCAATATTGTTATGTAACATAAAGTGTTGAACTTTCTTTCTCTGCCTTATTCAAATTAAAAGTTGCATTGTGTAACTTTTCTGGTGAAGTGCAGTAGGTCATTTGCTTTTCTTGGCCTGGTGGCATCACTCGCTTGCCTCTATTGAAATAGTTGCAGTTTAATGCCATACTGTGGAACATTACAAGCAATAACATCTTCAAGCAAACATAGTGCACCTTTTAATTTTTTTCTTGTTCACCAATGATGCAAAATAAATAAAATACAAAATCTAATGTCTACAATAGTAAAACCTTGACTAATCCTGCGAAGAGAAGAGAGATTTCTATTGGAGAAAAATCTGAAACTGTAACTAACTAGAAGAACTGGTCAATATGTGTGCGCCCTCTAGGTACAGGATGCAGTACTACACACTGCAGGTATTGTGTACTGTAACAACCAAACAGTGAACAATAGTATTGATATGCAGTAGTTGAGTGAAGTATTATGGATCACACTGCCACACTGTGGGGCTGGGACTCAACTACAGCTTCACTGAGCCACAGTCTTAGGGCCAGAGATGAGTAAAGTAATGTTACTTCAAAGTAATATTACTCAAGTAGGAGTAAAAATGTACTGCTAGAAAATTACTCTGAAAAGTCTTTTAATTTTCTTTAAAAAGTTACTCAAGTAAATACAACTAAATACATTTTACTGAGTACTACCCACCTCTGTTAAGGCTGTGAGGAAGGCTGTTTTAGATTTGATCTCGTTCTGGTTGTGACCTAGTTAGGAATCATTTTAGCTGTTAAAGGAACTAACTGTATGTAAGATTCAGATTTTTTATTTAATACATTTGACCTATCTGTGTCACCAGATATGAGGCAGACATGTTCAAATCAAATGTGTTTAATTGAATCAGTGCTAGTGCAGCCTCTGCAGCTCACTGAGGGAATTCTGGAGGTTCTGAGCTTCACATGAGCCATGGACTGTCCATATACTGAGAATGAGACAAACTTGGATGTGTCTATCTCAGTGGTTCCCAACCATTTCTGTCTCGAGTACCCACTTAGTTTTGTCTCTTATTCTGAGCACCCCCACCCCCTCAGACAGGGTTTGGGTTAGGGGACAGTTTTGGCTGCACTCCGCTCCTTCATTACAAGTGTCACGTGATGTTACTGTCATGTGTCTGCTCAGCTGATTTACCAGGTACAAAGGCGCTGAGAGGAACAAGTGCCACTGATCGATCAGGGATGCCACTGCGTTATGGAAGACTGTGAATTGGGATGAGGGGGCGGACCAACTCTCTCACACCTGGGATACAGTTCTGAAGAAGTCAGACTGCAGGTGGCGCTGTTGTCCTACTGCTCCAAGTAGAAAGACAGCATCAAAATCGGTTTAAATCAGCTGAGCAGGCACATCACAGCAACATCTGAAGAAGGAGTGCAGCTCAAACTGACAAGGGCTGAAACAGATAGAGGTCTGTATATACGAATCATACCAGAAGACCTTATGAACCTAATCGGACTAATCACTGTATTGTTCTATTTAACAAGCTTAAAACAGCTCTTGTTGATGGATATGTAAACCTATAGGTTAAAGGTGTATGGTGTAACTTTTCTGGTGGATGATCCATCAAATGCTTTTCTCCATGGAGATGTTACAGATTTGTCTTTACAGTATGGCATTAAACCTTTCTATCTTCGTGAAGACCAAACCAGACAGTCAGATCTGTGGAGAGTCTAGGTATTTTGAGGTATCTCTAAGTTTAAAAACACCTGTCATTTAATAAATGAGGTAGAGCTGTTTAATGTCATACTGTGGAACATTCCAGGCAGAGCAATGACATCTCCACAGAAATGAGCAGGTTACGGACCCCCAACCAAAAAGTCACATAGTGCACCTATAAAGTCTTGAGTAAATTAGAACCAAATTGACACTAACCCTCTAAATACCAGCAGTGTTTTGAAGTGACCATTCAGATCAGAGAGAGTCCTTTTAGGTTTGAAACAACTGGATTTCAGCATCGAAACTGGCAACCCAAATGAGAGACGTATGTGAGGCTCATTCTTACATTCTGCTTTCTGATTGGATAAACATTAGGAGAACCTAAAGACCAAATTATAACATAAACAACTTCGTCATCACGTTGAAATGTATTTGTAATTACGAATAAATCAGCATTTGGCTTTTATGTCATGTTTACAGAATCTGAAATCCAACTCACATGGTTCCTTTTTCACAGCCCCCCCCAAAAGTTCTATTACAAAATTAAACCAAAGACATCTCAACTTTCTGCAGTCTGAAAAAAATATACAGGAACTTAAAGGTGCACTGTGTAACTTTTCTGGTGGAGGGTCTGTCAAATGCTTTTCTGCATGGAGGTGTTATTGCGTTGTCTGGAATGTTTCACAGTATGGCATTAAACCTTTCTATCTTCATGGAGACCAAACTAGATCAAGTTACAGGTCAGATCTGTGGAGAGGCTATCTCAAAAATTCAAAACCAAATCTCCACATAGCTCATTTTATCACTTATGAAACATGCCTTCACAATAGTCACCATATGCACCATCCACGCATCACCCCCCACTGCAGCAGCTGGACTTTTCACAGCCCGCTCTGGTCGGATAGTGCGATACAGTGCGTTTCCCATCATGCATCACTCTCCGTCAGGGTCTGAAAAGAAAGAACTCGCTGATAGATGCCTCTGGTCGGCTTAGTCGCCCATCCTCCTCTGCCCCTTTGGCCAGCTAGCAGATGTTTTGCCTTCCAAGCCCCGCACAAAAGCCCTGTGTTTTTGTTTCCACCCCGGTCCATTCCTCGGGGGTCAAAGGTCACGCCGGTCTCAGGCTGAAACCGTCACCACCGGCCGGGCCTGAGCATTTGAGGTGCGCCCGGGCGTGATGAAAACATGGTCCCTGATGATTAGTCGGGAGAAAAGGGGTGCGTTCCATATGTTGATGTGCTAAGCTAACACCTGATACGGATTGGCTGTGTAAGCTAGTTAGCATGTAGTCATGAATTGTAGGTCTCCTTATGTACTTAAATATGCACTATGTAACTTTTTGGTTGGGGGTCCGTCAGCTTCTTTTTTCTATGGAGATGTCATTGCTCTGCCTGGAATGTTCCACAGTATGACTTTAAACAGCTCTACTTTACATTTATTCAATTACAAGTGGTTTTACAGCTGAAAAATACCTAGAAAAACAGACATTCTGACTGTGAGCGGGGTCGCCTCTCCACAGATCTGACCTGTAACTTGGTCTGGTTTGGTCTCCATGAAGACAAAGCATTCCAGGCAAAGCAATAACATCTCCATGGAGAAAAGCATTTGACAGACCCTCCACCAGAAAAGTTACACAATGCACCTTTAATTATATTATTAGTATAATATTAGTTAAGTAAAATTAACTAAAGTACTCAAAAAGTACTCAAGTAAGATTAAAAAAGTATTTGAGGAAACTATTAAATAAATGTAACAGCCTGGAAAGAAATAATTTGAAATTAAAAGCCAAAATAAGTCAGCTGCGTTCTGTCTGAATAATTATAAACCATTTTATTGTCCGATGATCAGGAGGTGCGCCGTAGTATGCTAGTTGTTTTGTAGCTTTACTGTGAAGGCAACACTTCACTCTGGATTCTCTCAGAAAGTTGTGAGAGCTTATAATAAGAGCTTATAATAACTTTGGACCTTGAATCATGAAAAATGACCTAGTTTTTTTTTTTTTTTTTTTTTTTTAATGACAGTAAAAATCAGATACAGTGTCTTTAATGTAAATAGAAGGACAAAATATTGAATAAAGCACTTAATTTGGTTCATTGAAAAGGATAGACACCAAAATGAGACAAACTAAATCGTATCTGAAGGAGCGTTGCAAGAAACACAAATGTTAAGATCATTCTATATAAAGCTCTTGCCACTAACAGACAGTGGATATAGATGGATATAAAATTGTATTAAAAAGTAAAAGTATAAATTAGCACTACCCCACATCTTGCAATGCAGTGGTGGTGGCCGTTAGTTCCCGGGGGTCGCCCAAGGGGAGAGTAGAAAAAGAGAGGAGTGATGGAGTGTGACGTCAGCCTTTATGTTAAATAGAGCCCCGGGCAGTACAGTAGGTGTCAATGACAACAATAGAAAAGCCTTTGAAACAGAATGAAACCATGTGAGCTTGATGGATGGGTTCTGCCTCCTACAGTCTTCAGAAATCTACCACAGACATTCTCAAAACATCTGAGCTGAAGAACCTCCTTTGTCAACAGCGGTGCTAATTAGACAACCTAACAGGTATCTCCTTTAACGTACAGGAGGTTTGAAATAGTGATTAAAGTTAAACAAACTGTCTTGGAGGAAAACAAAATAGCTTATATGTAAAATACCAAGTTTATGTTGTAATTAAAACAAAAAACAAAAAACAGAGGTGGTAGCCATTAATTATACTTAAGTAAGAGTGATATTACTTATAAGTACAAAGCAGCGGTCCAAGAAATGACACAAGTAAGAGTTAACTGAAGCAAATCTTGAGACGTCCATAGATAAAATATTCTCACAAGTGAATCAAAACAAGTAGACTTAAGCTTTTACAGCCAATGTTTCACTACCAGCCAGTGGGGCTTTGTATCAGTGACTGTAGCTCCTCCTGGATGGAACGACGAGGCTGCCAGACCACTGCTGCTGAGGCTGAAAAGTATTTGGGAAAACTACTCAAGCAAGAGTAACTGTCTGGACATATCAACTGATTTATAATTGGAAGTTCATGTAATTCGAAGGACAAAACATTAAATTAAATAACGCACAAAATCTGGTATTCTCCATAAAAAAGTAACTCTTCAGCTGCACTTTTTTCCTCCTATTTGAGTAATATTTTTATTGAAGTAACATGAAATTTTGGTTCCTCTTCCCACTGTAAATCTACAAGTGACAAAAGCTTCATGACAGTATTAAAGTATTAGAACAGTAGTGTTTCTTGCAGTACTACTACATTTTAACTCTTACTTGAGTTCTTGAACCACTACTTTGTACTTCACTAACGTCTCTCAGTGACTGGTTCTATAGGATGAGCAAATGTCTCCGTGTTCAGGAATGTAAGCCTCACCAGTGAAATGGAGCCTACATGCCAAAGGTCAGTAGGTCACTGCTTTTGCTAACGGCTGTGCTACTCGGTTTTGTTCAGATTTATAAGCACGATACAATGGAGATAAGCTTGCTAATTTAGAAAAAAAAAAGTCCTCACACACTAATGGGCAACTTTGTCGTTATGCTTATAGTGCTGTCACGATACGGAAATTTCAAACTCAGTTTCGATAGAAGGAATAAACTCGATACTCAGTACTGATTCTGATACTACAATGATAATAAAAAAAAAAAAACACTCTGTAATTTCCAGTAGTTGCAATCGTTTTAGTATTTAGTAGTGGTATTTAATTTTTTAGACTAGTTTCTCATTTTTGATACTTATAACCCCATGCTTAAACTGTGTATTTTTAGGATAAATAACTAGGCTCAGCTATTTAGTTTTGGTTTTTAGTTAACCACTGCTAGAGCTCATTATTGTACCGAGGTCACGTGAAGATCAGGGCAAACGTGTGATATTCCATCTATCTAACAGCAAACTAACTAAACAGGACAAGAACTACTGATAGGGATGATGTCATGACCTGTTACCAAGATAACAAGAGGCCTGGCTGACCCGTGCACCAACGAAGAGGCACTAAGTCTAAATCATGGCAGCCTCCCACTCTAGTTTACATATAAAACTCATTGTATAGGCGTAAACATTGAGTCTCCGCATGGGAATGTCCACACAGTGTCCTTGTACAAGTACTGCTCTCGTGTATTTGAAGAAGTAAATTATCTGGACTTCATTTGTGCTGCAAGTGTATTCTTTATGTAAGCAGAAACTAACAAACACAAGAAAAGGTTATTTTCCTCAACAGTATGTATACATGTATGTCTAAACCAACCAACCAACCAACCAACAGAGGTATTTTTGTCCATTTCTAATTTATAAAAAGTAATACAAAAGTAAAGCTTAATAGGCATATTATTATTGTGTTGTTAGACAAGACGCACCCACTTCATCATAGCTGCCAAATCTGCTTTTTAATAGTGGCATTGGACGTTTTGTTTTGTTTTTTGCCCACTGGTGTCACAGCCCCTCAAGCTCCTCTAACCTCATCCTTCCCCTTTTTTGTGTTTCAGGAGTGGAGACAGGTGTGCTGGAGCCGAACTCAGTTGGGCCCACGCTGTAATCAACTGGGTTTAAGAGCCACTCAAACCGGCTCAGCACTGCCAGATTGTAATACTTCTTCAGTCAGTGCTACGTTCCAGCTGCATTTGATATACCTACCTGTAACTCGCATTACTTACCCTTTGTCCATCTGCCTCAGATCTCCGTGCTCCCGTCACCTGCTCCATTCTCCTGGTTCAGCCTCTTTCTCCAACCTGCTCCAGTGTCCTGCTTCGTCCTGCTTCATCCTGCTCTGATCTGTAAAGTTCCTGGAAGTTTTTTTGTAATAAATACCTACCGATTTCCCCATTGACTTATGTTTGCTCTTGGGTTCTTTAACTATCTGTCACAACTGGCACTTTAACGTCATAAAAGAGGTGTTTTTTAGTATTTTTTCAGTTCACATTTACAGACTCTGTAATTACAATTAATAGTCTATGGTAATGAAATCCAAGCTGTTAATGTTTTAAGACATTATTGGTGTTAAATATGCTAATAAAAACATCTGTGCATCTCATTAGCACTTGTTCAAATGTGACATCCAACATTTAACCAGTAGCTTCTATTTGGTCTTTTTGTAAGACTCAAGTCGCCTGTTTTGGGCGTTTTTTTCAAAAGCTTGGTCGCTTGTTCCTCTCTGAAAATCTGGCAACCCTGCACTTCACTGTCATCACAACTCCAGTCCCAACATGCTGCCACAAAAGCAACAACACAACACACAAATCATTACACATCTCTTGAGTTAGCAACAACAACAGCAGCTCATGAACCATAAACAAGCTGATGATATGAATTTAACACGGAACACGCAAAAACATATTTCTATTCATGAAAAGACAAAGGCGAAACTGGCGACCCTGGCAGATATGAATGCGTTTCCGCCATCTCCGTAACCTTTGCTTAGCCTGCTAATGAAAGAGAGACAACACACACTCAGCGCCATCCGTGAGCATCCATCTTGTGAAGAGCTTATGTGCTTGGAAACAGAAAAGGTTACTTCTTCTATGGCCACTGCTCATTTCTCAAAGGCTTTTGTGTGTCAGCGCTTTGTGTGACGTGAGCGTGGAGGTCGGCCCTGGAGGTCAAAGCGCTAACCGGCGCAGCTAACATGCTAACGCCCAGGGTCAGGCTCAGATAAAAGAGAAGCAAAGATGTCTACAACCTGGGGTAAGGGCGCGGGCGATAAACCTTGTAAACTGTGAGTCCTGATAGAGACATGAAAGTGAATGGGGCCAAATTGAGATGATTACCAAAACAGAAGGTGATTTCAGTCTTCCCAGGCCTTTTTGTGCAGGATTTACATTTCTGTTTCTCACTGCGTTTGGGTGGGGTTGCTTTGGGACCTCCATTTTCCTCCATCAGCCCCATAATAAGCACATAAAATGTTCCAGTTAGTTCTTAACAGCAATGAAGGAATCGTCAAATGCAGGGGGAACATTTCCTGTGTACCTTAAACCAGCAGTCGCCAACCTTTTTTGCACCACGGACCGGTTTAATGTTAGACAGTATTTTCACGGACCGGCCCACTCCGCTCAAAACAAAACTGAAGACGGGGGACGGGGTTGCACGCGTGGATGTCGACGCGCTGTATTCGGTAGGTTTTTCTTTCTGCAGCGACCCACAATGGACGGGGGTTTGAGGACCGCTGCCTTAAACCTTAAAACCGTAGCAAAAGTTGGATTTAAACTTTTATCTTGCTTCTATTCAATCCATTACATTATACATCCATACATTACAATTGCTCTGCCTGGAATGTTCCACAGTATGGCATTAAACAGCTCTACTTTACATTTATTCCACTACAGGTGTTTTTTAAACTCAGAAATACCTAGAAAAACAGGCATTCTGACTGCGAGCGGGGTCGCCTCTCCACAGATCTGACCTGTAACTTGGTCTGGTTTGGTCTCCATGAAGATAGAAAGATTTAACGCCATACTGTGAAACATTCCAGACAAAGCAATAATGTCTCTGCTCTGTTCCAACTTGTGATGTCATGATGTGGTAGTTTTCAAGTTAACAGCTCCATTTTTACATTTAGTCCTTTAGAAATTGGCAATTCCATGGCCGAAATCAT
>CM057096.1:28414670-28467170 GCA_029959045.1 Taenioides sp. WSHXM2023
TTGCAGTAGATTTGCTAATTGTGGTACCACCTTTTAATAGCCTTAAAGGTCCTATATTACCCCTTGTTAGCTTTAAATGTGCACTATGTAACTTTTTGGGGTCCGTCACCTGCTTGTTTCTATGGATATGTCATTGCTCTGCCTGGAATGTTCCACAGTGTGACATTAAACAGCTCTACTTTACATTCATTCAATTACATTTGGTTTTACAGCTCATAAATACCTAAAAAAAACAGGCATTCTGACTGTGAGCGTGATCGCCTCTCCACAGATCTGTAACTTGGTCTGGTTTGGTCTCCATGAAGATTTAAAGGTTTAATGATCCACCAGAAAACTTAGACAGTGCACCTTTAAGCCATGTTAGAATGTTATTACCTCTTCAAAAACATACCCAGAGTTGTGTTTTGTTTGAGTAATCCTTTATTATTAGTCTGTTTACATCTCCAAAGCTCAAAATGCTCTGTTCCACCTTGTGATGTCATGCAGTGGTACTCTAATTGCTAACATTCAAATTCCTCTCTCGATGATTTTCGGGGCCCTGTTTACCGTCACTGGAGCTGTTTATTTCTGCATGCAGACTTGTCATCCCCTCTTCAGAGCTCGGCGAGATATCTCCAGAGATCAAACCACCGCGACCTTTGAACCCAGAGGTCAGGAATGCATTGCCCCTAGCGAGGAATCCTGCAAAAGACCCCGGCTAAAGATGCAGAGCCCTCAAATATTTGGGCGAGTCCAGAGAGACAGCTGACGGGCCAAGCAGACTCCGAAACACATTTAGATCCGTGACGCAACGTATGTGTGTAAACTTATATGTACGCAGAGGCTGTCAACAGGGGAAAAATAAGCAGTGTTGGGAGGGTTATAAGATGTCAGGGTTAAAGGTCAAACTAGCTCTCTAACCACAGTACAATCAGACCACCCCTTTTAAGGATATATCGCATTTAAAGGAGCTGTACCTGTGTTTTTTCCATATATTTGAGCAAAATTTGTCTCACCTCAGTACAGCAGTGGTGGATGAAGTACTCAAATGCTTTAGTGCTTTGTCTGGAATGTTTCACAGTATGGCTTTAAACCTTTCTATCTTCACGGAACCCAAATCAGGCCAAGTTACAGGTCAGATCTGTGGAGAAGCGACCCCGCTCACAGTCAGAATGCCTGATTTTCCAGGTATTTTTGAGCTATAAAACCACCTGTAATTGAATAAATGTAAGGTAGGGCTGTTTAATGACACTCTGTGGAACATTCCAGGCAGAAAAGTGACGTATCCATAGAAACAAGAAGGTGACAGACCCCCAACCAAAAAGTTACACAGTGCAGCTTTAAGTACAGGTACACGGGCAAAAGATTATGCAAGTAAAAATTAAAATATCACGTGAAAAAAATAAACTTAAGAAAACTATTGAAGTACCCATTTAAAATATACTTTAAGTTAAATTATTTTGCCTGGATTTTTTTAGAACAACTAAAGCATCAAATGTAGTGATTTTGATAAAGAATTTTGCTGATTTTAAGGGATTTTTTTTTTGCGGTTTTGTGTTTTTTGTCCATTTGGTTTGCTCAAAGTTGGGACATTAACTCAAATGAAATGGTCTCACACCGTAAAGAAAGTACTTTTCACTTTTCACTCCAGATTTCAAATGTAGTGGAGTAGAAAGTACAGATAACTTGCTCTCAAATGTAGTGAAGTAGAAGTAAAAAGTATTCACTGTAAGATGTACTTAAGTAAAGTATAGATACCTAAAAATAGTACTTAAGCATTGTACCTTTACTTTTGTACTTCCTTACATTCCACTAATGCAGTACAGCTATATTCTATAAGCAGCTCAAAATAAGTCAAAATAAGTCTATAAGCAACTAATTACAAATTATTTTTAAAACACTAGCTGTACGGTTGTCAGACTATCAGGATGTGCGCTGTTAGCATGCTAGTTGTTGTTAGCGTTATCGTCACTGCAAAATGGTAAATGGTCACATTTTTATACAGCGCTTCGCAACAAGGGACCACGCACACACACACATACACACACACGCCGATGTACGCAGACACTGGGGGCGAGGTGGGTTAAGTGTCTTGCCCAAGGACACAACGACAGCGTTCATCTCTGCTCTGGTTTCTGAACGTTGTGAAAAGCGCTTATAAATTGATCGCAGTGAATAATTCAGATGCTCTGAATGCGTAAGGTAAGTGAGGAATTACAAACGTAACCACTGTAAATGTTTTAAAATGAAGTAGTAGTAGTGTTTTTCATATTTTTAAAGTGAGATAATCAGGTGCAGTGCCTTTAACCGTGCTACGATGTCAGACAGACTCCTTCTTGGAGTCTTGGAGGCGCTATATAGCCTGCTTCAATTGAATTTCTTCTACACGTGATGTATACCAATCAGATAAGTGCTCCTGGGGAAGGTACGACACAGTTTGTGATATGGTTTTATGTGAATAATATGGTGGTACGGCAGTGGCTGAGTTTCAGATGACATCATAACAATCTATAGGCCAATCATATTTAACACAGATGGAAGCAGCTAAAATTAACTAGTGGAAATGCTGGTTAAGGGTGAGTTGTTGTACAGTTGTAGGGAGTATTATCTGTTCCATAAGGTTGAGTTGTTGTACAGTTGTAGGGAGTATTATCTGTTACATAAGGGTGAGTTATTGTACAGTTGTAGGGAGTATTATAGTATGAATGTAGTCCTGTATCTCTCACTGTTTGGAGCCTGTTGGAGAATGAGCTCCTTTGTCCCTCTATAGTCTGGTGCAGTGGGTGAGTTGTACAGTTGTAGGGAGTATTATCTCCTCTGTCCCTCTATAGTCTAGTGCAGTGGGTGAGCAGGAGTGTCCATGATGGAGAGCAGTTTGTCCAGTGTCCTTCTGTCCCTCACTGTGACAAATGTCTCCAGCTCACAGCCGATCACGTGTCCAGTTTTAGGGATCAGTTTTACAGATGTTCTAATGCTTTAAGATAAAATAAATGATTTAAAATAAGGAAAACTGGCTCTTGCCCCACCTAAGAGTATGACACATTCTAGAATCTGAAAACTACCAGTACTGTGGTAAAAGATGTAATGAATTATACACTAAATCAAATTAAATGGATTAGAATAAGATACTAAAAGATGATTTTAAACTGTCTGGCTGAGTATAGCTTTATTGGTGGAGGGTCTGCTATGTTTTGGTTTCCATACTGACTCAGATTGCACACTTTTGTATCTCAAAAATACCTCTGAAAACATGCATTCCTGTTGTGAGCGGGGTCATCTCTCCACTGATATGACCTTTAAGTTGGCCTCGCTTGTCTCCACGGAGATAGACAAGTTTAATTTCTATACTGTGAAGCAAGGCAAATCAATAACATCTCCAGAGACAAGCAGGTGTCAAACCCTCCACCACAAAGGTTACATCGTACACCAAGTTTCTTTTCTCCAAATATGCAACAAAGTATTACAGTATTTTCAGCTTCCTGTTATATGGTGCCATTTTGAGATTTAATATTTTTTGTTTTTAATTGTTACTTGTGTTATTTATATGTTTAATATTTATTATGATTTTTAGCCAGGCATGATGAATGAATGAATTATTTATTTATGGAACAAAACCATTCTGCACTGGAGCACTGTAACTCTTTATTTGTAATTTTGTTTTTATTTGTGTTTATTGTGTATAGTGTGGATGAATGAAATGTGAAATGTGGGACCAGCCTCTCAAATCTGCAAAACAAATTTATCTAAAAACAAAGCAACCTAAACTAACCTAACCTAATTGCTATGGCGACAGTCCCAACTTTTCATCATTCTGAAACCTAAGAATACATATATTATTCAAAACAAAATCCCCAAATAAGGCATCAAGATGTATTAGAATATAGAAATGAACATGTAAAGGTAATAGGATGGGTTTTAGAAATGAATTTATAGCTCAAAAACACCTAGAAAAACAGGCATTCTGACTGTGAGTGGGTCGCCTCTCCACAGATCTGACCTGTAACTTGGTCTGGTTTGGGTTCTGTGAAGATAGAAAGGTTTAATGCCATACTGTGAAACATTCCAGACAAAGCAATAACTCAATAGCTCTGTGGAGAAAAGCATTCGACGGACGCTCCTCTGGAAAAGTTACACAATACACCTTTAATATTCTCTATCTAACACAGCCTGAATTTTCTACCAATTTTCACTGGACCTGTATGAAAATCCATGAGTAATTTCATGAGGTCAGCTATGAGACTTTACCATAGCAACAACTTCGCCTGACACGTACCCCAGAGCTTATGCATTAGCCTGCCAATTAGCTCCTTAGCCCCGGCTCTGTGGACTTTCCTGCCCAGCCTCGGCCCTCTGTTGTGGGCTTGGGTTTGCAGAGGCCTTGGGGTCATGCTCCGTGCTTCTCCGATCCTGCACATTCCCCTCTGCTCCCACTCGCTCTGCTCTTTGACCGCCATGGCCATATAAGGCAGCGGGCGCCATGGCAACTGCCCGGCTTCAATAGCTAGTGTCAAATCCCAGTGAGCGCATAGCACACATATAAAAGCACAGGCCGCCCCCTCCCCCTACACACACACACACACACACACGCACACACCCACACCCACACCCACACACACACACACACACACACCCCCCTTTGGCTAAGGCAAACATAAACAGGGGAGGTGCGGGCTGTAAGCACTTTCCACATGTAAAGGGCCTCCACAATGACACAGGGACCCCAGGCTGAATAAAGGACTTATCTGAAGAGACATGTTATAGTGCTAATTAGAAAAGCACTGATCCAGCTTTTACTGTGCCAATACTGGTCTACATGGAGATGCTACTGTATTGAAATGTAGTGAAATGTTCCACAGTGTGACATTAAAGTTCGCATGTTAGGTCCAATTGACTCTTTTGAGCTTTAAGCCATGTTAGAATGTTGTTATCTCATCAAAAACATACCCGGAGTTGTGTTTTGTTTCATTCACATTTGAAAAACCCTTTATTATTAGTTTGTCTATACAGCTCAAAATGCTCTATTCCACCTTGTGATGTCAGATAGTGGCAGTTAACAGCTGCTTTTTACCTTTTGTTCAGTAGATTGGTAATCCCAGAGCTAAAATGATTCAAATACAGTGGAGCACTTCCTGTATGCCTATTATTACATGACATCACAAGGTGGAGAACTCCTAAATCTGCAGGATTTGTGTTAAACATGTGTGAATGAAACAAAACACAAATCCAGATGTTTTTGATGAGGAAGTAACATTATAACATAGATCTAAAAATAGCGGACCCTTTAATTTTTTGTTCTTATTTCCTATTTGTGTCATGTAAACTTAAAATATCTGCATGACTACGTTAAAAAACTTGTTCTCTTTATATTACTTTGATCAATTAGTCGTACCAGAGAAGAGGAAATTCGCTATAATATTTACAATTAATGAACCCCAAACTCCATATTCCAAGGGCCTCCACGTCTTTAGAAACGGCCCTGCGCACCAAAAAAGCCAAAGAGGAGAAAAGATCGGAACTACAACAAGCTCTTGTAATGTGATTTGACTTTCCCACCCCCACCTAACCCGGAGAGAGAGAGAGCCCACAGACGAGCATTCACACTCGGAAGCACGGACGCGGTGGAGCAGCAGCCAAACACACAGCTAACGCTAAAGAGGCCGCCAGTCATTAGGTCTTATGGGCAAACACTGACAAAAGACTGGGGGGGTTAAAGCCAGTGCGAGCCAGCCATGGAGCTCTGAACGCGCACGTTTACTGGGACCGTGTCGGGCTCCGTAGCACCAGGGACACCGCTTCGAGACTTCCCCCTTCTCCCGAGGCACAGGAGCGGGTAGATTCGACCAGAGAGACCCGTCCACGTCTTCGCCTTTGCAGCTCTACGGACGGACGGAGCGCGATCGTACCGTTACGCACCGAGAGAAACCACGCTTACCCGCACGACTGGGCTGTTTTTATCGGAAGACCCTTGGATATCTTTATCGTGGTTTACGGAGAAGCAGCTGGCACGATGCTGAGAGGATTATTACGGCAGAAAGACAGCCCCACTGGTCGGATAGAGGAGCCGAGGATTTAGCGTCCGACGGAGCCGAGGGGAGCGAGCTAACGCGTTTTGGTAAGCGTGGCGGCAAAAGGCGTTGAGATTTACGCGGTTTACGGTTATTTTAAAGGCAATTAGAAACGTTTTTTGTGCTAGAGTTACTGCCTGAAAGCTGGTAAGAGCTTTCAAAGCATGTGCTAGCTAACCTGGCCAGCTATGAAGTCCATTTTCAGCCATTAGCGTTCACCCATCCGTGAGCTGACCCAACCGATAACTGGACAAATGACGCGTTTTGCCCGTCTAACAAACGTAACCATACGCGTAATCGTTCCAATGCGTTTTATTGAAGCACATCATGTATTATAACGTGTTTATATTGTAATAATGTCGTAATAATTGGTTTTGTTTACGACTGTTTCCCGTTAAAGGTTTCCTGAAACGGCGCCTGGCTGCTAACATAGCTTTTGGAGAGGCATCGGACGCACGCCACCTCAGGAGCTGGCCCACATATCGAGCCGACTGTTCGGTAGACTGTTTTTAAAGCCATAACAGGGAACATTTTGGGGAATATTTTGTAGCACGCAGAAAAAGTTGCTACACTTGGAGATTGTTTCCAGGTCATAGTGGAGGGGGAGGAGACAACAAACCGTGTGCTGTTTTTACGCCCCAATTCAAAGCAATTTTTTTTTTTCTTTTTTTCCACTTTCGCATCTGGTTTTAAAGCTTGGGGACATTTTTGTATGTTAAATTTTTTGCAAGCACGACAAAGCTTTGAAAAAAAAAATCTGTAAAATTTGTAGAAATAATTAATTTCCTTCTCAAGAAGAAGGTTATGGTCATGCATTTTAAAGAGTGACCTTTTCCATCATAGAACCCTTAATATACATGTTCCCGTGTGACAGCAGCCAGTAAGTTTGGGTGTGTGTCCAATTTTCTATTCTCTGGCGGGGTAACCAAGAAATGGCCATGGTGAGTGGGGGCTGGGGAGATCCAAACGGGGGCACCAACGGCTTGGGGGAGAAGGGGTATCTGCGGGGGGAGGAGGAGGACGGCTCTCCCCAGGCAGGAGGCAGCGACATGGAGGCCGGGGAGGACGACAAGGCCTGCGTGGTGGACTGCGTGGTGTGCGGAGATAAGTCCAGCGGGAAGCACTACGGCGTCTTCACCTGCGAGGGCTGCAAGAGCTTCTTCAAGAGGAGCGTGAGGAGGAACCTGAGCTACACCTGCAGGTAAGGATGGACGGAGGGAGGGAGGGGGAGTCACTGGTCATTTTTGGATATAATAATAATACATATACACTGTAAAATCTAATAAGTAGACCTTACTTGAAAAAATCTAGGAAACCGATTGCCTTGAAAAATCTGACTAAACTGGACTGTGAATCTAAAGCTGAGTTTACAGGTAATTCCTCAGCCTAGTGTACAGTAAAGTCCTCTTTCATCTAACTAGGCACAGCAAGTTAAGTGTTCTTTAGTTTTCATTCACAGACCTCATGTGGTGAAGCTGTGCCAATGAATCAGTCAGTTCCTCAAATGTAGAATCTGTAGTAACCTTTACTTTAAGAGGAAGTTCATCTTACTTGGTAAAACCATGGAAACTTATTGCCTTGAATTGAGCAAGTAAATGTTACTTATGTACACAAGGTAGAGTAAAAACAGGTTCTGTTCTACAATAATGTCATTTAGATCTGCATCAGGTACACAAGGGTTTGAAAATTTGAAAAAACATAGCAAAAATTTTGTTCAACTTAAGTTCAAAACACATCGTAACATGTAACAATAAAATAATATCACTCGGTCTTTCCATGTGAACTCAACCAGGGCCCCGCACTTAGGACTCAAAAAATGCTGGAAGAAACAAAACAGGTGAACAGGTGTAATCTGGCAAAGAGTGACTGAACAGAGGGAGTTTATAGAGACTGAAAGAACAGAGGGAGTTTATAGAGACTGAAAGAACAGAGGGAGTATATAGAGACTGTCCTGGGATGGTTCGGGAATGAGTGGCAGCTGTAGGAAAAACAGGGAGGAGCAAAAGGAGGACCGGAACAGACTGGGAAATGGAGCTGGACGAAATAATACGTCACTGTTGAAGTTACTCGTCTCATTCAAGTTGACCATAGTCTAACTGACAAATAATGTGCTTTTTTCACCCTGAAAGTAACTGTTATTTTACCACAGTCATTAAGATCCACAAATTCGTAGCTGTGAGTAAAGAAAACCAGCTGAATGCAAGTTAACCCTAGTGTTCGATTTTACAGTCTAGTGCTTTTCACAGTAATTTAAAGATGCTTTATGATTTAATTACGAGTTAACCTTTAATCCATATCATACTTTGGTATGATATGGATTAAAGGTTAACTGTGTAATCTTTCTGGTGGAGGGTTTTCATGGAAATGTTGTTGCTTAGTTCTGGAATGCCCCACAGTATGGCATTCAACGTTATCTATTTCCATGGAGCCGAGCAGGCTGTGTCACCAGGTCAAATCTGTGGAGAGGGGAGCCTACTCAGAGTAATACATGTTTTTGAAGGTATTTTTGAGCAATAAAAGCAACTCTAACTGAAGATAGATGAGTTTAATGTCATGCTCTGGAATATTTCAGGCAAAACAGTAACAGTAGTAAATTGAAGATCACCTACCAGACATACAATAACAAAAAAAATCACAATAACAAAAGTTACAGTATCATTTTGCAGGAGTTATTGCAATTTAAAAAAAATAAAAAAATAAAATTCATAACATTGATGCTGTAACCCCATTGTCCTTGTATGTACCATATATACAACACATGACCTGAAGTAAATATGAAATCAACATTATAAGTTATATTAAAGTCAAATTATAGTATACACTTGGATGGATTCTGTTCAAAATATGTTTTATCTTTTGTATTATAACAACAAGTCAATATAAAAGCATTCATACAAACACATACAGAGATATTAAAGGCACGGCAGTTGTGTAGTGTCTTGCTCATTGACACTACAGCAGAATGCACGACTAGTCTGAGCTGAAATTACACAGCGTGACCAGACTAATGTAAATAAACACTTTTCAGACAAAACATTATGAAACATGACAACAATAATTACACTAATTTCTTACTAGAGCTTTTTAAAGTAGCCGTGAGTTGCATAATACCGTTCTACCTTTCTAGATATGGACATGGTTGGATCTTATTTAGTTACACCGCGTTTTCTCAATAGTTTTTTTTTTTTTTTTTTCTGAACCGTATTAAATGAAAGAGTAAATAAATAAATAAAATAAAATACACTCTTTATTCTTGTGTTAAAGTGACACTCAAAAATGTGAAAATCAGATACTAACCGATATTAAAACTAGTATCGAAACCAGAATAAATTTCAATGCTAAAAAATTCCCATTGATGGATTACACAGATATAAGTACACATGGTAATATATAAAAAAAGTACTACGATTTAATGTTGAAAATCACATTCTGAGTGAATTTCTCCTCTGTGAGATCAATAAAGTCTTATCTTATCTTATCTTATCTACTGTCTACAGAAAGTGTGGGTTTTTATTATCACTGTGGTATCGGAATCGTATTGAGTATCGAGTCTGTTCCTTGGTATCGAAATTGAGTTTGAAATTTTAGTATTGTGACATCACTAATATGGCAGTATTAGTATTCTTCTTTAAAGCTGCACTGCGCAACATTTTGTAGTGGAGAGTCCGCCACCTGCTTGTCTCCATGGAAACGTTACTGTTTTATCTAGAATGTTCCACAGTGTAGATTAAACCTGTCTATCACGAGGGAGACAAGCAGGTTACAGCACTACGCTACATTATAGTTCAGATCTGTGGAGAAACCTGTAATGAATAAATGCTGGATGTATATGTTTAATGTCATACCACGGAACATTCCAGGGAAAACAATAACATCTCCACGGAGACAAGCATGTGGCGAACCTTCTGCCAGAAAAACCTTTAAGTCAGTAATTATATCCAGCCATACATTCCATATCTTGAAAAGGACGTGTTACAAAGATGTTTCTTGCTAAAATAACCAATGTGCTCTGAGCATCTGTTGTCTCTAAGGGTGACACTGCCGCCGGCTTAATGGCCAATGTGCAAACTAATGTAATATTGATGCTTTCAGTCTCTCCCAAGTACTTCCACAAAATGAATCCACAACTGCACTTCAAAAATCTGCTCCAGACTCCGATGTTTGGTCGTTAATGTCACCCAAATGCATAGCCACGCACTGAGCTAAATTGCGTCACGAAGGTTAGCCCGAACTCATTTTAACGGTGTGTCACAGTATGGTATTAAACCTTTCTATCTTCATGGAGACCAAACCAGACCAAGTTACAGGTCAGATCTGTGGAGAGGCGACCCCGCTCAGTCAGAATGTCTGTTTTTCGAGGTATTTTTGAGCTATAAAACCACCTTTAACTGAATAAATGTAAAGTAGAGCTGTTTAATGTCATACTTTGGAACATTCCAGGCAGTGCAGTGGCAGGTGTCAGCTCCATCAGACTAAAACACATTACATTTGAAGTGGCCTTGAGTGTTAAAGAGGCCGTACCTGATTTGTACTCTCTTAAAACCGTGGAAAACAGAACTAATTCATTTTAAACGGTTTGCAGTGGTCCAAAGTTATTCCGCATCAGAGCATCCTAAATATTCATGGAGATGAGTTTATAAGCACTTTTCACAACTTTCAGAGACAAGAGCGGAGTTTTAGCTTGCAGCAACTAGCATTCTAACAACTAGCATGCAAACGTGCACTTATTGATTATAGAACAATGCTTTAGAATTAGATGCAGACTTACAGTATTTTAAGCTCTGGGGCAATACAGATTCTGCTCAAATACATGCGGAAAAATTGAGTACATTCCCTTTTTTTCTTTTTGAATGGGAAACACAAATATATTAAGTATCATAAGCCTAAAGTACACGTTTAATACCTCAAAATACTAAGTTGTTGTTGTTTTTTATTTTCTTCAGGTCAAATCGGGAATGTCAAATCGACCAGCACCACAGGAACCAGTGCCAGTACTGCCGTCTGAAGAAGTGTTTCCGAGTGGGCATGCGCAAAGAAGGTAACTACTCCCACTGCTACAACACAAACCTGCTGGCAGTGCCCGTGTGCAAGGACAGTGGCTCCCAACATTTTTCTCAGAGTGACCCCCATTAGGCCTGGCGATAAAAATGTTTTTAGGTGACTGTGAACGCACTGACTTATCACAGGTTTCTGGAAATATGTTGTCTAAATCCATTTAGTTTTTTTTTTTCTTGACTTTTCAGGCAATTTAAAAAGATATCAGGCTGCCTTTGCCAATGTGTGCGTTGTATCACCATGGTAACTGCTGAAAGTTTTACCGTAGACATACATGTTAACAGTTTGCAGTGGTCCAAAGTTATTCCTCACTTACCTTATGCATTCAGAGCATCCTCATTATTCACCGTGATGAGTTTTTAAGTGGTTTTTGTAACTCTCAAAGACCAGAGTGGAATTTTGCCATCACAGTAACGCTAACGACAACTAGCATGCGAAAAGTGGACAGTAAAATGCTTTATAATTACATGCAGATAGTACACAGCGACGATCTCAAGAGCTGCTAGTACAATATATCGGTACTGGGGCATTTTGAGATACAAGGGAAAAATTGGATACAGCACCTTCCGGACAAAATACTGAAGTGATGTCACTGCAAAACTATCAGTTATCGGTTATTTCTTAATTTCTCAAACACGTCTTTGAGTGGTTAGCCTATACAAACCATGTCATTTTTCAAACATTGTCTCAAACTGATATTTCTGCACCTTATGTGGTTCATTCTAAAGTCCATTCACGTTTTATGCAATACCAAGATGTTAACAGACACATTCTTGATGGATTGCTGTAATATTGTCCGAACACCATCATCTGGATAGTAAAATAAAGACCATATTATTTTTCTGTCAGTATCACCCACCCATAATAGATAGCGAGAGTTTTCTTTATCTGACCACAGTGACTCAAATCCGCTCTGTACCTCTCCAGTGTAGTTATAACAGCAGTAAGTGAGCTGACATGTGTCTGGTCCTATCTCCTCTCAGTCACTCATGTGTGTCAGATCAGTGTTACTGCCAGTGAAAGAGCTTTTCATACACTGACTGCTCCTCACTCACTCACTGCAGTCTACAGGCTCAGGGAACTCCCGAGTGCGCTAAACTGCAACTCCAGCTGCAACGCACTGAATAAAACAAGAACTAAAAAAAACTGTATAAAATCAAAATAAATAATGCCGACATCTCAAAGTGTGTCAAAGGTCAAAGTGAACAAGTGCGTTTTAAGAAAAAAATGTAAAAACTGGCAAAGAAAAAGCCTGCCTAATGTGCAAAGGCAAGCTCATTCCACAGTTTTGGTAAACAACCCAAGACCTCTCTGTCCCCAGTCTACATTCAGGTCAAAGAACCAAATATATTATTTTTATAGGTTTTTTTTTGTTTTACCTTTTTATTATTTATGGTATTCTTGCTTTTATTTGATTTTACTAGTTTTATTGTCTTAACGAGGACTAGTGGAGTTAAATAGAGCTTTATTTTATATGTCTATGTTTTATCTGTATTGCGCAGCACTTTTGAAACAGTTTTGTTTATGAAATGTGCTATATAAGTAAAGTGGATTGGATTGGGTGTGAACCATAGACTGTACAGAGTGTAAGTGGACATACTAGCCCACCAGCCGCCGTGTTTCAAATAGGAAGTGAGCAGAGGTGCGATCTAACTGCATAGAGCCTGTTTTCAGTTCTCTTTGTACTGAAAAATGGTCGCCTCCTCTCTGTAACTACTGCGTCAAACTCGTCATGTTGGTCTTAAAATGTTTTGTAAATGATTGTGGTGTTTTTGTTTAGCTATTTTGTCCATAAATCAAGCTATAAACAAGACATGAACAGCTGACGAATCGGATGCCACTAAAATGATGCATCTACAGTCCCTGACAAAAGTCTTGTCGCTTATCCATTTTGTAGAAACAAAAGCTTATAACCTGACTTTAAATTAATCGATTGGTTTTAGAAATGTCTCATATGAAAGCTAAAACCCTCCCAAATTATGCTCAATATACTAAAATAAATTTGCTTCACTGAAGAAAGATTGATCATTTAATGAACACAGAAAGGTCAGATTTTGGCAAGACAAAAGTCTTGTCGCCTACAGAAAATTGAACAAATAATTTACTTCAAATACAAAAATATGTTGCATAACGTCAGTGAATTAAGTAGTGGTGCTGTGAGATCCATATTTAATATCTTGTATGACTTCCATGAGCTTGAAGGACTGCATCCATGCGGTTCGACAATGATTCATACAATTTGTTGATGAAGTCATCAGGAATAGCAAAGAAAGCAGTCTTACATGCCTCCCAGAGTTCATCAAGATTCTTTGGTTTTGCCTTCCATGCTTCCTCTTTCATTCTACCCCAGACATGCTCAATGATGTTCATGTCTGGTGACTGGGCTGGCCAGTCCTGGAGCACCTTGATCTTCTTCGCCTTGAGGAACTTTGATGTAGAGATAGAAGTATGCGATGGAGCACCATCCTGCTGCAAAATTTGACCCCTTTTATGGTTGGGAATGTAAGAGGTAGCTAATACTTCTTGATATTTTAGGCTATTGATATTGCCTTCCACCCTGCAAATGTCTCGCACACCCCCATACTGGATGTAACCCCAGACCATGATTTTTCCGCCACCAAACTTAACTGTTTTCTGGGTGAATCTTGGATCCATGCGGGCTCCAGTAGGTCTCCTGCAATATTTGCAGCGGCTGTGATGTAATTCAACCGAGGATTCATCTGAGAAATCCACCTTCTGCCACTTTTCCAGTGTCCATCCTTTTAGCAGGCTGTGGGCCTTGGCAAATGCCACACGGTTTTTTAATTGCCTTTTGTTTAGTGCTGGTTTCTGTGCACTGATTCGACCATGGAGGCCATTTCGAGACAGAATTCTACAAACTGTTCTGGTTGACACAGGGACTTGAGGTGACCAGGCCTGGTGGAGCTCTGCTGCAGTGGAAAAGGGGCTGGCCTTGGATTTTCGAATCAACAAACGGTCCTCCCGAGCAGTTGTCTTGCGGGGTCTGCCGGACCTGGGCTTGTCAAAAACATCTCCAATCTTTTCAGATCTTTTTCTTATTCTTTGTACTTGACGCTGAGACACATTGAAGGTGTCAGCCACCTCAGCAGTGGATCTGGTCTTCAGCCTCTTGATAATTAACACTTTGGTCTCAGGATGGATCTTAGGCATGTTGTCAGAGGTCGAGTTGCAGTTGATGTGAAGGTCTGGTGTGCTGGGGTTCTTTTTATACACACCCACTAATTGATTGATCAGTAACTGATCACAGGTGAGGCTGTAATCTAGGATTGGGTGCATCATATGACAAGGCGACAAGACTTTTGTCTTGCCAAAATCTGACCTTTCTGTGTTCATTAAATGATCAATCTTTCTTCAGTGAAGCAAATTTATTTTAGTATATTGAGCATAATTTGGGAGGGTTTTAGCTTTCATATGAGACATTTCTAAAACCAATTGATTAATTTAAAGTCAGGTTATAAGCTTTTGTTTCTACAAAATGGATAAGCGACAAGACTTTTGTCAGGGACTGTATATTGCGTTGGAGAGGCCATAGTCTGTCATTGCTGCTGATCTTAAACGATTTGCATGGCTGTTTCTTATCTCCTGCAGTTGGATGCCTCTCCTAGTCTGCGCGTAATGTAATCGAACACACTTAATGGGTAGATCTTGGGTTTCCGTGCATTTTGAATAATCGGTTTAAACAGGATTAGGCCATTTTTCCTCGTCGTGCCTGTAAACGTAGCAAGTGACAGAGGGATCCGCGGGCTTTCATACCTGTAGCTCTGTAAGCCCCTGTTAAATCTGGACAAACATCTGCTGCTGATCTGTCCCTAAGCCTGCAATCAATACAAATCTATTAAGACAAATGAATTCACTCACTCAGGAAAGTCTGGCCTTAAGACGCTGGGTTAAAGAGGTCCCTAAGCAGCACAGGAAATCTGAGGTGTATTTGAAAAACTGCTCGATTAAGATTTTATTGTGTTGCCTGAATTGTTCTACAGTGACAGGAAATATATCTCTCTGACATTTATTAAATTATTGGTGTTTCTTTTGTTTTAAAAATCCCTTAAATGTGCACTATGTAACTTTTTTGGTAAAGGGCCCACCAGTGGAGATAGTATTGCTTTGCTGCATTGTTCCAAAGTATGGCATTAAACTTATCAATCACCATAGAGACAAGCAGGAGATGCCACCAGGCGAATTTACAGGTGAGATCTGTGTAGAGGTCACCCCACTCACAGAATGCATGTTTTTACAGGTATTTTTGACCAATTAAAACACCCATAATCGAATGAATGCATCATATAGAAGTTTAATGCCATATTGTGGAACATTACAGGCAAAGTAGTAACATCTCTGTGGAGTAGTGCTTCTTTAAATACCCTGTACCAGATTTTTACAGTCTTAAAAACATAAAAAATAGAACTAGTTCATTTTCTAGTTTGCAGTGGTCCAAAGTTATTCCTCACTTCCCTTATGCATTCAGAGCATTGTAATTATTCACCGTGATGAGTTTTTAAATGCTTTTCATAACTCTGTGAGACATGAGCGGAGTTTTGCCATGGCGGTAATGCTAACAACTAGTATGTTAACAGTGTACTACCTGATTATCAGACAATAACATGCTTTATAATTAGATGCAGATAGTACACAGCCAAAACTTCTAGAGCTGCTAATACAATACATCTGTACTGGAGAAATTTGAGAAACTACAATTTGTATTTGAGAAAATACAAGGGAAAAATTGGGTACAACACCTTTAAGACAACATGTTGAAGAGGCTTATTGCTTATTTTATCCAAAAAAGTCTACAATATGATCCAAAAATGTAAAGAAGCTTTTACTTTCCCGTCATAAATTCCACCTAACCTGCGTTTATCCCCTCTTTTGTGATTTATAACTGTTTGCTCATCCCCATTATCACCGTGAAGCAGCCTAATGGGAGACTTTACTAGCCCCCGAAGACGACTCCCCTCTCCCCCACAGCCAAATGGGTCAGAGGTCACGGGCAGATTCGCTAATGGCCGCACATCCGCCGCTGTCTCCCTCCTCCAGGACGCATAATCAGAGCAGACGTACAGAGCTCCAGATGCATATATATCTGAGCTCAGTGGACCGTCTGTGAGGGGGCTGGTCAGGGGGTATTTCTGAGGTTAGCCAGGCCTCCTCTGGTGTGAGTGAAAAGTATAGAGTTTTGTTTCAAGGGCATTTCAGATGTAGGGCAGAGGATTATTGTTGGAAAGTATTACAGACGATCCATAGTATTGTCTGTCTGTCTGTTTGATTGATTTTGGTGGTTTTAAACTTTAAAAATAAATGTTTAAAGAAGTAAAATGTGTATCCTCCAAACCTGGCTCACTGCAGATTGAAATGTGTAGGACTCTTAATTGCGTTCCACAAATCTGGGTTAGCAGGACCTTTTTCGCTAAAATAGGCTGAAGTACGTCAGTTTGTTTGGTTCACTTGGGTGCTTCACAATTGGCTTTCACCCAAACCTCATTGCTGCGCAGGGCAGGATCCATCTCTTCAGTGGGAGCATTCCAGATGGACTCGCGAGACTGTCAACTATTGTGAGAATCCATCTTTCTGCGCAACGTTAATGTCCAACTGGCATATTTGTCTCGCATTTGTTTCATCGCATTTGTTTGTTCTGCTCAAAAATACCTAAAAAAAAAAGCATGCATTATTGTTGTCGGGGGTCACCTCTCCTCAGATCTGACCCGTACTTTGGTCTTCGGCATAACCTGCATGCTCCAGAGATTGAGCTAGCATTTTTATGTTTATTTTTTAGTAAACAAATAATATTATTCATACTTTTCCTCTTTAAAGCAATGTGGTTGTCTTCTTTTGTCTGTGTTTATGAAGAACTACATCTTTGAAACTGAATAAACCTACCTCGTGTACAGTTTGATCTGAATATTATGTTTATTATAGTTCTGATTTGTGTTTAAAATCTTGAATCTGATTTAAAGCGCTCCATAACTCCTCCTTAACTTATTCTTCTTCTCCTCTTCCCCTCTCCTCCCCCTGTCCTCCCCTGTGCCCCCAACCCTCACCACAGCAGTCCAACGCGGCCGCATCCCCCCTCAGGCCAGCCTCAGTCCCTCCATCACTCCCATAGGGGGCGCCAGCGGTCTGGGAGGAGGCGACTTCTACAATAACAACAACGGCGGCGGCGGAGGGGGCCAGCCAGTGTCCGAGCTCATCTCTCAGCTCCTCCGCGCAGAGCCGTACCCGAACTCTCGGTACGGGCACCAGTACAGCCAACAGAGCGGACCCGACAACGCCATGGGGATCGACAACATCTGCGAACTGGCCGCACGCCTCCTCTTCAGCATCGTGGAGTGGGCCCGCAATATTCCGTACTTCCCCGAACTGCCCGTCTCTGATCAGGTCAGAGAGATTTTTGCGTTTTGTTTCTGTACGAAGTTTATATATTCTCCCTGTGTCTGTGTAGGTTTCTTTTACATATTCTTGTTTCCTCACCCTTAGTGTCTGTGTGCTGTATTTTTGTTTAATGGTGTCTATCCAAATATGGAACAATTTATTAGGGATGAGCGATATATCGTTTACGGTATTGGTATGGGCTGATATTCTTTGATATCACATTGTCCGATATCTATACCTCTTTTGTCGATTCTTTTTCTTGATTTTTTTTAGCTTTCTACTATGTTATAATATGGTTCCCTCATCAAAAACATGCCCGTAATTTAGAGATCTCTCCGGTTAGCTGTAAGATTCTGTGCAATGATCAACCCACAAGCACACGACAATTCTCCATAAATACACAAAAACAGGATACAAAACTGTACGCAGTAACTCCACAATACCAGATGGGAAGTGCAGTAGTTTCATTAGTGGGATTTGCACTGATTGTGTTGAGATAAGAGACAGGTCGGGGGGACAGAGCGTCAAACATGGAAGTGAAACTTATAAAACCTGCTAATACATTGTTTTCGTCAAATATAGCATTTTCAAAACAATAAAAGGTAACATGGTGATCTAAATATGTGCTAACAGTTAATACCCCATAGAAGTAAAGTACCTCCTCGTTAAAAACTACCAAAAACAGTTAGCTCATCAACACATGGACATTAACTCCTACTGGTGGGTTTCAGATGAGATGACGTCACAGCATTTTATAGGCCAATATTGATGAATACAGATGGGGGCAACTAAACTTAATCTTGTTGAAATACAAAATGATGTTGTAATACGGTGTGTTTTTGGGTTTAGTCACTAATTGAAAATACCAGGTTCAACATTTGTGAATTTACCTTTTGGATATTTCACGGCAAAGTACAATGTCATCAATATTAGAAATGGCTTGTTTCTCAGGTGTCTCTGCTGCGTCTGAGCTGGAGCGAACTCTTCATCCTGAACGCGGCGCAGTCGGCCCTCCCCCTGCACATGGCGCCCCTGCTGGCCGCGGCAGGTTTCCACTCCTCGCCCATGTCAGCGGAGCGGGTGGTCTCCTTCATGGACCAGGTCAGGGTGTTCCAGGACCAGGTGGACAAACTGACCAGACTACAGGTGGACTCAGCGGAGTACAGCTGCCTCAAGGCCATCGCGCTCTTCTCTCCAGGTAAAGACAAAAGGATGGGTCTGTTATGGTTAGTACTCTGGAAATGCGATTTTATTTGTTTAGTTTAGTTAAGTCTTTATTTGAATGGACAATATACAGAGACATTAAAGGTGCATTGTGTAACTTTTCTGGTGGAGCGTCCGTGAAATGCTTCCTCATGGAGATATTGTTATTGCTTTGTCTGGAATGTTTTGCAGTATGGTATTAAACCTTTCTGTCTTCATGGAGACCAAACCAGACCAAGTTACAGGTCAGATCTGTGGAAAGGCGACCCCGCTCACGGTCACAATGTTTTTCTAGGTATTTTTGAGCTCTAAAACCACCTGTAATTGAATAAATGTAAGGTTGAGCTGTTTAATATCATACTGTGGAATATTCGAAGCATGAGCAATGACATATCCATAGAAACAAGATGACAGGTGACCGAAAAGTTACACAGTACACCTTTAAGCTCATAAAAAACAGTGATGTAGTTAAAACCGTAATTCGGAACATTTTCCATGGAGATAGATGTTTTTTTTGCCTTACTGTGGAAGATTATAGCCAAAAAAGCAACATCGTCCAGGCTGGGAGACCACTGGGAATATCAGGTGCCACAGAGGGGGAACAGGGGCAAAAACTGTTGTTGTGCGTTTAGGCAAGGCACTTCACCCACATTGCCTAATATTGAAAGTGTGTGTGAGTGATGGGGGTGGTCAGAGGGGCCGTTGGCACAGACTGACAGCCTCACAGTCACAATAGCAGCTTAGCACCACTGAGTATGGAGAGAATGATGTACGAATGAATGAATAATGTACACTGCAAAGCTCTTTGGGTGTCTTTAAAGGCGCTATATAAATGCAATGATTAATTGATAAAAAATGGAATTAGTTCATTGGTCCAAAGTTATTCCTCACTTACCTTATGCGTTCAGAGCATCCAAACGATTCCCCTTGATGAGTTTTTAAGCACTTTTCACAACTATTCAGAGGTCGGAGTGGAATTTTGCCATCACGGTAAGGCTATCAACAACTAGCATGCTAACTGTGCACTTCTTAACTACTTCAGACCATAAAAAACTGTATACTTAAATGCAGACAGTACACAGTGGACTTATTTTGACCTCAAGAGCTGTTTACACTATATATCGGTACTGGGGCATAACAAAAATAGTAATAAAAAATAAAATAATAGTATTGTACAGGCCCTTTGTAAACCTGCTAAAATCAACAGGATGTGACTGTTGAAAGATAACATTTAGTAGGGATGTAACAATAACCGAAATATCGTGAAATCGTATCGACAAAAGTCTCACAATAATTCGAATCACAAGTCTCTTTGCTCAGATGAATAGTTATGGTGATTTTAATGTCTTTCCTTGTGATTTTAATGTATTTCTTGTTCTGTAAAGCACTTGGAATTAGTTTGTGTAAAAATTGTGCTTTACAAATAAACTTTTCTTGGTGCAGCAATAGCTAAAACAAAGGGAACTCCATAGACCATGATCCTTTGGGGTTGCCAGTGCAGACTACATGAAGAAATAGCTGATATTAAGCACTTTTAAATCGTAATTCTTCATATTATAACAGTACCAAAGGATTTTCAAGGCTTTATTAGGGCTTTTCAAAGAAAAAAGTAGCATATTCGCAATTTTGTTAGCCTCCACTAAATATCGTACTGTGAGATGCATTGTGAAAATACCGTATTGAGGGATATTGATTGTTACATCCCTAATATTTAGTGGATTTGGGGAATTTTAGGATTTAGGAATAACGTAGTGAGTTTTGCACTTGGGGAGGCCAAAATGTATCAATGACCGTTACAGTCAGAAATACAGAAATTGAAACTCCTCACAGTGAGTTAAATATAAAACCGCATAGTGACTGTTTTTGCACATCACAGAGAATACATTAAACTGAAATGAAGCCCACAGTGTTTCTGACCCAGAGCTGCTGCTGTTTACCAAATATCCAATAATGACGCCGTGAAGTAGCCTAGTTTAGGGAGCATTGTAACTGTAACTGTAACTGTAACTGTACACTAACAAACAGATGGAAAATCAGCAGTCTGTTCTGTCTCTCGTGAACATGGGACAAAGAGAGGGCTGGTTTTGTCATGAAAAACTAAATTGCAGGAATACAACTACAGTTTTATTTTATTGCTATAACATTTGAACATTTGAATACGCTTCCCTTTTTTCAGTGAACACTTTAAGGTGAGACAATGCAGCTGAATGGGAAAAAAGTATAAAGATATCAATTTGAAACTTCTACAGTAGTATGTATTATGTATTACAAGGTTTTCATCATGCATGTTTTCATATTTAAGGCATTTTACGTGTGAAAATGACCAAATTTGACCATTTTTGGGACAAAATTGCCACAAGATCTTGCACATATGCTAAAAATGATCTTGTGAGATTTTTTGTTTTTACAGTTGGATTGAAAAAATAGAGTACTGGTGAGTTACTTTTGAATGCGTAGTCCCAAAAAGCAGAGCTGCAATGACAGTTGAAATATTAAATAAAGTAAATAAAAAAATGGTGAGACTAAAACTGTGAACTGAAATGCACAATGTATTTATTATAGCCTAAATAATGTCAAAATCTCATCTTGTCTTGTGGAAATTGTATCTTGTCCCACCCCTAGGAGCCAGGTTTAAATTAATTTTGTTGACATATTAGATACTAAAAATTCTACAGAGGAGATTGTGTATTCTTTTGTGTCTTATTTAGTATTTGAATAAACAAAATCTCACAAAAAATTGCCTAAAATTTGAAATTTCGCCTAATTTTTGGCATTTAAACATTAATAAATCGGACTTGGAATTAGATATCAACAAATCCTTCTGTATGTTTTGTCAAAATCTTGTTAAGTACAAGTTTGGTGTATGAAGGTGCTCTTTTAAGGGGTGATCCTTCTGTCCCTATGGGGGGTAAACAGCTTTCAAAGTTACAGTGCCCCATATAACTCTATGGCTACAGGTTGATTACATTAAATATTAAACATCTTTTGGTGCAGAGTGGATAAATTCTATTGTTTCCACATGAAATCTTATATATTAAGAGACAAAACTGACCAAAAAATCAAACATAGTCTAGTTTTGCCTGTAGCGTCTCCCTCTGGTCATGCATCTTTTAACTTTGGCACCACCTTCTGGCCTAATCAGGGAAATGACCCAAGGATTTTAATTTGGTTTCTGAAAATGTAACTCAGAATGTGGCTGCTTTTGCACATTATTTTTGTGAAATGCTAAAAACAGACCAGTGCAGCGTGTAGGCTTGATAGAAACATCTGAGTCGGTAATAGCAGCATCACGACTCTTTGCGTAACCAGCCCACACAGCTGAGTAATGGCCTCCTCGAGTTTTTATTGTTCACTTCCATCTCTGGTTTGAGAGTTGAGGACCAAAACTACAATTCAGCATAACTTTCAAAATGTTTAAAACTACAATTTTTTTATTGAAATGGATCATCAGATGCATGGATTAAAAAAAACATTTTTCAACTTAATATTTCCTGTCACATCACCGTAGTTTAACCACTGATAATACAACGATAATCGTCCTCTGTGTAACTTTTTTGGTGGAGGGTCCGCTTGTCTCTATGGAGATGTTATTGCTTTGCCTGGAATGTTTCACAGTATGGCATTAAACTTATCTATACTATATTAGGCTATTTTCTGATCTATATTAATGCTGTTTCCTCATCAAAAACAGACCTGGAGTGTGTTTTGTTTCATTCACACATGTTTAACACACAAATCCTGCAAATTTAGACTGAGATCTTGATCTTGTGATGTCACGTGGTAATACAGGAAGTGCTCCACTGTGTTTTTAAACTCCATACACCTTCACTGTAATCTTTTGAATGATTTCAGCCCTTGAATCTTTTCTAAACAAAAGGTAAAAGATAGCTGTTAACTTGAAAACTACCACTACATGACATCACAAGGTGGAACAGAACATTTTGAGCTTAGGAGATGTGGACAGGCTAATAATAAAGGATCACCCAAACATGTGTGAATAAAACAAAACACAACTCCAGGTCTGTTTTTGATGAGGTAACAACATTATAACATGGTTTAAAGCTCACAAGAGTCCATTTTGTGTAATATAGGACCTTAAATGTTTATCAGGACCTTTGCAGATTCAAAATTCTGAGATTAACTTCGCTCTCCCCTTCCCCAGATGCGTGTGGTCTGACTGACGCTGTGCACGTGGAGTCCCTGCAGGAGAAGGCCCAGGTGGCTCTGACCGAATACGAGCGCATGCAGTACCCCAGCCAACCGCAGCGCTTCGGCCGGCTCCTCCTGCGCCTGCCCGCCCTCCGTGCCGTGCCCGCCAACCTCATCTCACAGCTCTTCTTCATGCGTCTCGTCGGAAAAACTCCCATCGAGACCCTCATCAGAGACATGCAGCTCTCCGGGAGTTCCATCAGCTGGCCATACGTACCAGGGCAGTAGCTGTTTCACCTCCCCGTCTACCAACTACATTCTGTTCCATCTGTGGCTGCTACTTACAGGACTCCAAGGGTTGCCAGATCTGGTTGAAAACTCCAGAGCGTTGCCATATCAGAGGCGTAGCCATTTTTACCGGCTACTGTGAAAAGTACCTATTGTGTTACATCTGTGGCTTGCAAACAGGACTCCAAGGGTTGCCAAGTCTGGATCAAACTCAGAGCATTGCCAGATTTGGTTGAAAATTCAGGAGCGTTGCCAGATCAGAGATGGGACTACCCTATTTGTCTGGACAGTAGCCATGTTACCTCCCTGGCTACTGCAAAAAGTACCCATTATGTTCCATCTATGGCTTATACAAAAAGGACTCCGAGGGTTGCCAGATCTGTCTGAAACTCGAGAGTGTTTTCAGGTCAGAGACGGGACTACTCTACATACCCGGAGAGTGTCCATTTTACCTCCTTGACCATTGCAAAATCGACCCATCGCATTCCATCTGTGGCTCAAGAACAAGACTCCAACGGTTACCAGATCTGGTGAAAACTCAGAATGTTGCCAGATTTGAGACAGGACTACCCTACATGCCCAGAGAGTAGACATTTCATATCCCCAGCCATTTCAAAAACTACCCATCGCGTTCCATCTGTGGTTTACAAACGGGACTCCAAGGGTTGCCAGATCTGGACCAACCTCGTAACGTTGCCAGATTTGAGACAGGACAAAGCTATGTATGCGGAGTAGCCATTTTACCTCCCCGGCTGCTCCTGTGGCTTACAAACAGGACTCCAAGGGTTGACAGATCTGGTTGAAACTCTGGAGCATTGCCAGATCTAAGACAAGACTCCAGTTGGGATTCATTATGGAGCAAATTGCCATAACATGTCATCTCCGCAGGCCAAGAAAGACTGAAAATTAAGATGTGGTAAATTCCGTGGAAGGTTCGCCAAGATTTCTGGATATTTTCTGAGCTTTGGATGAAAAAAATCATCAAACTGTGAGATGTGTTAAGAGCTTTCAAGACTGAAATTTGGTAAGAAAAAAAAAGGAAAAAAAATCACCAAAGTTTTTACCATTAAAGTCCAAACATAAACATTTTCCATTGCCGTAAAAATTGAATCGATACCTCAGCTTTTGTCAGTAAAACCTCTACACACGGATCACCGGAAATCGCCTTCTTTTTGACGACTGCCTTGTTTTTCAGTGTGGACAGTAGGGGGCGCTGGTTTGACCAGTCTTAAAGCAAGCATTTGTCTCTCTTCTTGTATCTTGATTTCACGTGTTTTTATAAGATCAGCTGAATTGTGAGTTTTTTAAAGTTTTGTTGTTGAAAATGAAAAAGAAATGTCTGGTTTTCCAGATGTGAAACACTACCAGATTATGAGCTGTTTTTAATGCAAAAAATTATTTCTACATGAGTTAAAATTTTATTCATCTTGATTTTAATATGTTTAATTTGGAATTTAACACATTTTCACATTTTGAGGGAAAAAAAGGTATTACAGGTATTACAATATTTAGGTAATATTTCCTCCTTCAGTTTTGACAAATTTAATAAATTAAACTTTAAAATGTAATACATTTTAGTTTAAATCACTCAGAAATTAATAAAAAAATTTAATAATGTAATAATTCTGATCAAAATCATTTAAAGTCATGATTAAAATTAAAAAAATAGAAAATAATAATAATAATAATAATAATAATAATAATAATAATAATAATAATAATAAATTATCTAGGATAAAAATTTTCTTCTTATTTTTAGTAAAAAAAAAAAATCTACTTCAATTTTGGAAAATCCTTGTACTTAGAATTAGAAGTTTTGAAGTTATCTAAAGAAATTATACCTTTGACAAAATAAACATATTTACAAAATTATAATACTGGTCAAAACTGTTCAAAATCAAGATCAAGTTTTTTTTTTTTTTTTTAACTCATACAGAAATATTTTTAACTGTGCGAGTTACTTTCCCCTTAAAAATGTATTGTAAATATTTCAGGCCAATTTATGTTTTGCATGTTTTTGGCCAAATTTCTGAGTTCTTTCTAAATGTGTTGCTTTCCCTGTTACTCCTATATGTTTTTTCTACGTGTATTTTCATAAAAATACCTCTGCCATTTTTAGATGTCAAAACAAGCTTCATGTATCGCCATAGCAACTGGCCCCACATACTGTAGATGTGACACCGATCGTCACTGGGATCTAAGTGGAGTTGTATGGGGAGATTTGAATATTTTAATATCTGATTGTTTTGTTTTTATTCCTGACAAATACAGAATAGCAAACTTAGTTCTCAAAGAGGACATTAACAAAATAATTGCGTAATAACGAATTGACTATAATATTTGTTTACATCACATAACAAAGGTGCACTGTGTAACTTTTTGGTTGAGGGTCCTTCACCTGCTTGTTTCTATGGAGATGTCATTGCTCTACTTGGAATGTTCCACAGTGTGACATTAAACAGCTCTACATTACGTGTATTCAATTACAGGTGGTTTTACAGCTCAAAAATACCTTGAAAAACAGACATTCTGACTGAGTGGGGTCGCCTCTCCACAGAGCTGACCTGTAACTTGGTCTGATTTGGTCTCCATGAAGATAGAAAGGTTCATCACTATACTGTGAAACATTTCAACAAAGCAATAACATCTCCATGGAGAGAAGCATGTGACGGACCCTCCACTAGAAAAGTTACACAGTGCACCTTTAAGTCCAACTTGAATAACAGCGCTTAAGACAAAGTAGTCCTTCCAGTTAGCATCACACCCCCAGGAACTTTGATGACATCACCTGCAGTATCAACATTAGATAATACTGCGCAATTTTTGAATACCAAATATCACGATTTCGTTAAAGGAGCACTATGTAACTTTCCTGCTTGTTTCCATAGAGATGTTGTTGCTTTGACAGGAAGGTTCCCCAGTATAGCATTAAAATTCTCCATCGACAGACTAGCAGCCGGTCATGCCACCAGTAACATCTCCATGGAGACAAGCAGGTGACAAATCCCCACCAAAAAATGACACAGTGCACTTTTAAATCATCACGCAATTGTCTATTCAGATTACCAAAAAAATATTCAGGAAAACAAGCGAGAATATGCTAAAATATATTAAAAAAAACACACAAATATACTCCATACAACTCCATTTGAAATCCCCGTAGCTCATTTTCAGTTCATTTCTTTTTGGCGGGAACGTTTCTAATGCCAAAAGCGTCACCGAATTTGCCCAGTTGGGTTTACCTCATTTAAGTACGTCCAAAATCGAAGTTTAGCCGGTCACACAACATGACAAGACTGAAGCATTTACTACGAAAAGATTTTAAAAAGTTAAACGGGTGAAATGGATGATATGAGAACATTTTTTATTATGTGAAAAATGATTATAGCCTACTCAATGTTTTCCTATATTCGTGCTTTGAAGATTTCATGTGTATTAAAAAGAATGGACAGGCGATGGCGTCTTTTTGTTCCGTTTTTTTTTTTGTTTTGTTTTTTGTTTTTTGTTTTTGAAGACTTGAAAACGTGTTGTGTTGCATCTGTATGAGGAATGCCAAATAAAACACAGCGACATGTACCACCGTTTTTTGTGTATTTATCTCAGTAACATTTAAAATCACATTTTCAGAGTCAGAATCGGTCAAGGAATTGTAAATACTGGATGAAATCATGCAGTTAACGTTGTTTTTCTGTTCCATACAAAGATAATGTAGTTTTGGGTGAGTCAAATGTTCCAGAATGTCATGGAAATAGGCTCTGTGCGCAGTAGCATGCTAACTAGCTCACTGCGCCTCAAAGCTAACAGTCACTTTTATTAAAATTGTAAAATAGAAAACAAACTTATTAAAATTCCATTTAATTAACACAAAAACTACCCGATTATTTGTACATGTAGCATACTTTAGTTTGTTGTGTTGTTTTAATCGTGGTTTTAATATTTATGCTTCAACATTAGCATTAACATTAGCATTGCAACACAAACATCTCTCTTTAAACACATCGAAGTGTACTCTGCTTAAGTATTTGTTTTATTTGTGTACTTTTTAACATGTCGGCAGTGACATCCACCCACTGCCTGATCTTAAATATTTATTTGTTTTAGCACGACTCGTCAAAAACCACATAGAGATAAAATCGGACAGGAAGTAGTGACGTTAACAGTAAGGCTGCCAGGCTACTGCGCTACTGGGTTTCAGACGGCATCAACATTAGCAGTATCCTAGTATGAAAGACAGAAACAGGCCAGAGAAAATAATACAGTTAAAATGTTGTAATACAGTGAGATCTTGGCTCTAGACACTAAAAGAAATAATCAGGTTCAACATTTGTGCATTTACATTTTGGATATTTCATGGTAAAATACAATGTACAGCTTATGTGGGAAAAAAATAACACCAAAACATTGAAATATTGACAATAGCAGACTCTTCTGAGCTTTTAGCCATGTTATATGATTATGAGAGTTCCCTTGTGTTTGATTGACTCACGCAGGTTTGAGTTAACCTGTACTGTCCTGAAAAAATGTCTGTTTTTAACCTACGCCCTATCCCCGCCCACTGCTCTGTACTTACTTACACTTATTCCAAAGATTTCAGACTCTAGGTTTTACATGTACAGTTAAAAAATGTCATATAGCCTGTTTCAGTAAAAAATGAAATAAAAACACGTAAATGAAAATCTGCTGCTTGCTTCGATGAAATTCCACTATGAAGAGGTGGGGCCAGCAGTTGAGAAACAGTTCCGTAGTTTTGAACAGAAAGTGAATGGACCTTTTCTCTCAAGGACTCATCAATAAACTCAGTCTTGTGGTTTCCCATCAACAAAATGTAAAATAATGATCTTCTGATGTGATCGTTTATTACTAAATAACAAAAATGCATACAGTGTCTTCTTTAATTCTATTTTCCTCACTGAAAATATATTTTGGGCCTTGTTTTGTTCCCACTATCAAATTTTGTCTCCCTTGCGAGAACTTAAAACACTCTGTTCCACCTCATGACATCAGCCAGTGGTAACCCAGGGCGCTCCGTCATGTTTTTAAAGTCCATACACTTCCACCAGATTCATTCTTATCTTTCACACAGCAGCAATATTTTCTTCAGCTCACTTTTCACTGCTGAACTTCTCAGTGTGTGAGCTGATAGAGGTTTTGCGCCACCTGCTGGTGATTTACTGTATTGCATGTAAAATATCTACACACTAATTTGTTTTCGACACAATTTCATTCTTATTTCCCTTTCTAATCTAAAACATGAAATGCCAAAGCTAGTTCAAAAGTAGTTTATAAACCAGTGGAATGCATTATATAAGACCTTTAAGTGATGATGTAAAATAGTGTCTTAAAAAGTCTGATATTGACTTTCGTGACCTTTAAGCCATGTTATAATGTTACTTCATCAAAATACCTAGAGTTGTGTTTTGTTTCTTTCACACATGTTTGATTAACCCTTTATTATTAGTCTGTCTACATCTCCAAAGCTCAAAATGCTCTGTTCCACCTCATGATGTCACAAAGTGGTAGTTTTCAAGTTAACAGCTCCAGAGATTGTCAATTCCAGGGCTGAAATCATCCAAACGATTCTAGGTAAGATGTATGTGTATGGAGCTTAAAAACACAGTGGAGCAGTATTACCACATGACATCACAAGGTTGAACTGTGTGTTTTCAGTTTGAGAGAAGAACGCAGCGTAAATCTGCAGGGTTTGTGTGTTAAACGTGTGAATGAAACAAACACAACTCCAGGTCTGTTTGTGACGAGGAAACAACCAACATACAGTAGATCAGAAAATTGCATAATATGGGCCATTTAACATGAAAGATAAAGAGTAAACAGTCATAGTTGTGTTGTTGCTAGGAGACCAACCCAAACCAGAAGCACAGAGTTTAGTCCAGTGTGGGGTCAGCACATGCCCTGGTCATAGTTCTTCACCAGGCGTTTGATGTGGAAGAGTTTTTGTCTCAGTTCTCGGCATTGTCTCTTCTTGGTTTGGTAGTCTGTTGTCTGCAAAAAACACAGGAAAAATAAGCAGGTTTAAAGATGCATTATGTAACATTTCGGTTGGGGGTCATTGCTCTGCCTGGAATGTTCCTCAGTATGACATTAAACAGCTCTACTTCACATTTATTCAATTACAAGTGGTTTTATATCTCAAAAATCCCTAGAAAAACAGGCATTCTGACTGTGAGCATTCCAGTAATTACATCTCCATGGAGAAAAGCATTTGACGGATCCTCTACCAGAAAAGTTACACAATGTACCTTTAATGCACGGTATTTACACTTACTCTTTTTAAGTCCTTCAATCTGTTGTATTCATCTGCTACGCCCTGTAATGGAAAGTCATAGTGAGTGAATCTAACTTTATAAAACATATAAAGTAGTCATATAGTAGAGGGTACATGGTGATATTTCAATGTTTTTATTTTATTTATTATTTTGTGTCTGTGATATAGTTCATGACACCTGCGGATCATTATGTTATAATGTGAACATTTTAAATCACAATATTCATCTAAAACAACTTCATAAATATATATAAATGAAACAAGTGAGAGCTGACACCACCATAAACATCAACAAAGAGTCGTGAAGTTGTCAGCCCTTCCTATGGATACCTGCACATGACGCTAGCCAATAGTTGATTTTCTTTCATTTATACCAAAATGAAAACGTGCCACTGCTGAACTGTATATGTATCCTGTTTACAAAGATTAAGAAAATAAAATTATCAATATATAATTACAATCATTTAGTCCATTTAGTCCAGTTAATCGTTGAGGGTGTAGTTCTACCTGGTCCTTGCTAGAGGTGTATATGTACAGTATAGTATGTATGTAGTCTTACCTGGTATTTGATGGAGGAGGGGTCCAGCGTGTCCAGCTCGCGGCTCAGTTTGTGGATCTGGTCACTGATGTCGTCCATATCCGCACACAGACTCTTGTACTGAGTCAGGTCTGAGTCAAACTCTCTTTTGTACTGACGCCTCTGCTCGTCACTGATGATCGCCGGGTACAGCCTGGAGACACAAGAGAATATGTCTTATCCAGAACAATAGAGGTTCTCTCATTCTAGTACACCTTCTCTTTCTGTTGCTGGAAATTTTATGATGATTTTTGACTGATTTTGTCGTATAAACTAAGCATTTTTACACCTGTTAGTGGCTCAGTGAGGCTCAGTGAGGAACTAAACATTGAAACATGCTGACTCCCTTTTTGATTGTCACACAGGGATTCGTTTTGGTGGTTCTCAGTGTTCTACAGCTCTGTTTAACTCTCTCTAGCTCTGTTTGTGTTTAGTCTCACTTTCAGCCCTCACCTGAACAGGTGTTGTGAGAGGTCCTGGTCCAGTTCGTTGCCTGTGTCTCCTCCGGTGGTGTAGCCCGTCTCCCACTGGGACTCCACCGGGTCGTCAGCAGCCGGCCTGGAGGGCGTGGGGGGGTCCTGGCTGGGTTCTCTGTGGGTCTGGGGGTCCTGGCTGGGTGCTCTGTGGGACTTCTTCTCTTTCCGGGTGCTCTGGGTCAGGTCTGAGCTGCTGCTGCAGAGGGGGGCCGGGCTCTGGTGGTGAGGTTTGGTACTGCGGGCACTGCTGTCCACAGACACACTGCACACAGATACACATGTGTGAAAAACAGAAATGTGCTGTGTGTTTCACTCAGTGTCACTGCCAACTGTGCCCCACATAATAATCAATGGAATTTGCAACCTCCAAACCATAAGACACAGATTTCTAAAGTGAACAGTCTCCTATTAAAATGTTTTATCTCATTATGGGGAATATACCTGATAGATTCATATTACAGGCTATAGACTAACCAAGTCCCACTGTGGGATGGCAGGGCACTAGTGCATACTACTATTGTTGTGTCCTCCATCTGTCAGTCTGCCCCAGGGCAGGTGTGGCTAAAGTAGGATCTTACCACCACTGAGTGTGGGGTGAAGGAATAATGCTTTAAAGAGCTTTGGGTGTGCTGAAAGGTGCTAATATGTAATGTATTATTATTATTTTAAGTTGCATAATTAATGTCATGAGCCCTGTGGGGCAGTAGCTCAGTAGAACTGAGAGTTGAGAGGTCGATTCTAACCTCCAGCATTTCTGCTGCATTGTAGTTGAGCAAGACACTTCAAAACCAGTTTATAATTGGTGTCAGAGAGGTCTGGTTCAGCTCCAGGGAAAGGTCACAGGTCATAAACAAAAAAAGAAAACCTCATGTAGCTGAAAAGAATTTATGCTCCAGAAAGTGCTGATAAATGTGACTAATTGCACACTGTTAGAACACCATATGATAACCAGATAATTATAATGAAGTCATTATTTTCACTGCTCATTTCCTTGGATGTCCAGTTGAAATGCTTTCAACATGTTATTCTTAATTCCGCTGACCTGTTGCAGTTGTAATTTCCTTCACTCTGGACGCTGCCTGTTGGGTTGCTATGCGAGATGCTGTGGTTGCCATGGGAAACACTCCGGTTGCCATGGGAGATGGTGCGGTTGCCATAGGAGACCGGACAGTTCTCCAGCCTGAGGTCTGGAGCAGCCGTCTCTGAGATGACCAGTGTGGGGGCCTGCTGCGTGCTCCTGGAGTCTCCAGTCTGGTCCACCTGAGAACATGACAGTAACTGAATCAATGTAAGACAGGTAAGGTTAATGCCATACTGTGGAACATTCCAGGCAAAGCAATACTCACCCCATGGGTGATATAGTGATAATAATCAAACTGTGATCTGATCCCTGTGATGATCTGCTATTTTAGTGAGATTTTCATATTGTAATTCAGTTAATTTTTTTCTGACACAAAGTCACTTTTCCCCACCCACTTCTCCTATTGGTCCGCCTCTGTCATGCTTTGAGTGAGTGACAGATGAATTTAACCAGTCACATTGAAGTGTGAACTCTCAGAAGCAGCAGATGACTTTCGTTACTTCTTAAAAACATATAAAGATAGAAATACAGTAGCTTGAATTGCGATCAAATTTAAATTGTGATCCTGGCTGTGGAAAACTGTGGAGCCGGTTTTGTTTGGTTTTTTTTGCTTATCACTCACCCATATGGTGTACCTTTAAAATACAAAATTCACCCTTGTTTCTCCGCCTGAGTGTATTCAATAACCTTGGCTCTTTGGTTGCTATGATACACGTGCTTGGATTTTCAAATATAGAGCTCAAAATTAACCGCCATAACTGCTTTCCTTGATTGGCTTCAACCAGCTCCTGTGTGTGATCCTAGATAAAAAATACAGCCACAACAAACATACCAAGGAATCAATAATAAAAAGCACTATTTAGACAATGGAATCGTAGTACTTTCTTTTCTATTCCCATGTGGTCTTATATGTGTGTAATCCTCAGTGGTCCTGTAGGTTCCATAGTGCTCCATGGGTGTATACTAGTCTATGTGCTCTTATACTTGTTCTGATTCAGCTCAACATCATTCTAAAGCGATTCAGGAAAGCTACATTTCTGTCCTGTAAATGGGACTTTTTAAATATCAATACCTGCTCAAATGAGTTTTTAGATTTGATAGTAGTTTTAGCATCGATTAGAATCTGATTTCCAATACTTCTGACACCCCTATATCTACTTTCATGTCTTAAAAGAGGGGACTGTCAAAACACATGTCCTTCAGAGCGATGGGTGCCTCGTGCTCACCGTAGCGGGTGCAGCACAGCGGTGTAGTCTGGATCATACATGTTTAAAGAGGGGAGCGCATGACCCAGATCCAGGTCCTGGGCTGGAGCACTGATCTGATGGAGAGGGCCCCGCTAACACTCAGGTGAAATGGAGCTAATGAACACAAACTAAGTCAAATGTAAAAATGTGCAGCTATTGTTTTGTTACATTCAGTTAGTGCAAAATCTGTAAAAAATGACATTATATTTTTGTATTTTGTCAAAAATGTATTCCTTTTATTCCTTATTCCTATTGTATTGAAGTCTGGGGAAGTGCTTGTAAAACTTATGTTAATTCAGTTTTCCTTTTACAGAAAAGAGCGGTAAGAATCGTCAGTGGAAGTGGATACAGAGATTCAACAAACCCAATATTTATACAATTAAAAATACTGAAATTCAATGAACTGGTTGAACTTCATATTTTAAAAATTATGTACAAAGCAAATCAGCAAATCTTGCCCACTAATTTGCAAAGGAAATTTACAAAGAGAGAAAGTCCTTATAATTTGAAAGGAATTGAAATCTTTAAAAAACCCAAATTCAGAACAACAACAATGGAAAAATGTGTTTCAGTCAAAGGTGTGAGTCTATGGAACAATCTAAATGAAAAATTCAAAGCTTCAAAATCTTTTCAAGTGTTTAAAAGAAATGTTAAACATGATATGCTAAAAAAGTATGAAATATGAACTGTCCTTTGTGCTAATTAACATGTATTTGAGATTGTGCACGTCACGTAAATAAGTTCCTCATGAGTGTAGTTGGAACTGTTGAAGTGTTGTAAATGTTTGATTTTGTGTGAAAAGGGGGCAGATATTATAAGTTTATACTTCTTTCTGCTCCTTTTCATTCACATTGTTAAATGTAACAGAATTATTTTGTATTAATCTTTTATGAATGAAACAAATAAAGAAATGAAATGAATGAATGAAAATATTTCTTTTTCATAGTTTTTGCTGAGTTAAAAAATCTTTGAGTGACTTTTTCCTTTAGCAATAAAACACATGTTGCCTATAGGCGTGATTGACAGGTGGATTAGCCAATCAGGGACATGCATGGTCTGTTCATAACAAAACAAATATGGCTGCTTATGAGGAGAAAAGGAAGACAAAAATATCAACTGGGGGCTTAAAAAACGTATTTCTGCCGAATCAATAAGTGAAACACTAAACTTTAAAGGCCCATATTTCGCTATTTTAAAATCTTACATTATGCAAAATTGACTCTTATGAGCTGTTAGCCATGTTATAATGTTGTTTCCTCATCAAAAACAGACCTGGAGTGTTTGTTTTTGACCAAAAAAAAAAAAGGAAAAGCCATCAACTGTGGATTATCTATTGGCTGTCAAACTCCCTATGTTTCTAGCGTAATTGACTCTCCGGCGCGCTGGGATTACGTAGTTTACATTCGCCTTTCACGCATTCCACAGACGCAAGACGCTGTTTACTCAACCAACGCAGCGGTTCTTAGCGGCTTTTTCCAACTGTAACTTCCTCGCAGTTTGCACTAAGTTTGTTGCAATGGCAGACAAGAATCCACTACCAGTTAGCCGCAAAAGAAAGTCCGTTTTTGAGGTCGCTGAAAGAAGAAGAGAAGGGGAAAAGGAGCGAAGCCAAACTAAGATGATTCTCGGAGATTCCTTCCAGCGATGGCATGCACTGAAGCAGACGAAGGGTCTAAAGACCGACGCACTGGTCATTAAATTACTTCTGGACAGGAAACTTCAACAGCTATTTGTTTGGAACGCGCCCCGGCTGTAAACAAACATGATTTCTAGAGTAAGGCGGAGGCGGGAGGAGGCATTTCTACTTAGGGAGCTGTGGAGGAGGGAGGTGGTGTCATACATGCACAACATTTGAAAAAGGACAAACAGGCGCTGTATTTCTCTTTAAATGGAAAATCCTCTATACAACCTTTAACTCACAAATCCTACATATTTAGGCTGAGTTCTCTCAAACTGAAAACAAAACTGAACAAGAGGGAAAATGAGCTGTTAACTTGAAAACTACTGCATGATGACATCACAGGGTGGAACAGAGCATTTTGAGCTTTGGAGATGACAGTCGAATAATGCAGGATTACTCAAACGTGTGAATGAAACAAAACACAACTCCAGGTCTGTTTCTGAGGAGGTCACAACATTCTAACATGGCTAAAAGCTCACAAGAGTCCACTTTGCATAATCTGGGACTTTATTGAATCTGAGGTGAGAACATTTTAATTTAGTTTGAAATGATTGGTGGCTCACAAACTCCTTCATTTCACATGCATCATTAATATCAAATATGTGTATTAAAAAATACAAAGGGATATTCTGCACAAAAACACATAATTAAACGTGTAATTCATGGATGGAGGAGAGTGGAAGAGAGAAAGAAAGACTAGCAGAGGAGAGATGGGAAAGACAGAACAAGAGATAAGAGACAAAAAAAGAGAAAGAGAGAGAAGAGCAGAAAGAAATGGAGAGCACATGTGGTAGAGAGGTGAGACAGAGAACAAGCGATGAAGACAAAAGAGGAGAGTGAAGAGTGAGAGACAAGCAACGAGAAACAAACAGGGAGAGTGAAAGAAAGAGAGAGCAGAGAATGAGAAGATAAATAGAGAGAGATAACACAGCGAGAGGAGATAGAGAGGGGGTTTGAGAGAGAGAGAGAGCGAGATGGTGGAGAAGAAGAAGACAGAGAGAGAGAACACAGCAAGAGGAGATAGAGAGGGGGTTTGAGAGAGAGACAGAAAGAGAGCAATGGTGGAGAATAAGAAGACATGGAGAGAGAGAGAAGACAGCAAGAGGAGATGGACAGGGGGTTCGAGAGAGAGATGCTGCTGAGAGGAGAGAGCACGTAAGAAATAAAAACAGTAAAAAGAAAAAGGGAACAAAGGAGTGAAAGAGAGTGAGAGAGATGGTGGAGAGATGGCGAGAGCATGGAAGAAATAAAAACAGAAAGAAGAAAAACAGCAGAGGAGAGAGAGGGTGAGGAGAGGAGAGAGTAAGAAAATAAAAACAAAGAAAAAACAAAAAGGGAACAGAAGAGGAGTGAGAGAGAGGAGAGAAAGGAGAGAGAAGGGCCCTCCGTTGCGTTACCACGGCGAGGCAACCCAAGCCTTTTATCCATAATCCATGAAGACGCATTCATAAAACATGGCCCCTGCATCTCCCCCAACACACAAGCACAACAAGACACTAAAGTAGGACGCACTCTGAGGCTGGTAACGCTCGGCTAATGAGGCGAAAGGCAGATTCAGAAAAAATGAAAAGAGTTCCTTGATGTAAAGAAATTAAAGGCCTTATATGATGCAAATTTGACCCTTTTGGCCATGTAATAATGGTGTTACCGCCTCAAAAACATAGTTGGAGTTGTGCTTTGTTTCATTTACACATGTCTGAGTCACCCTTTATTATTAGTCTGTCTACATCTCCAAAGCCCAAAACGAAGCGCAAGTTTTCAAGTTAACAGCTACTTTTTAACTTTAGTTCAGAAGAGATTGGCAATTCCAGGGCTGAAATGATCCAAATTATTCTAGCGAAGGTGTATAGAGTTTAAAAACACAGTGGAGCTCATTGTATTACTACGTGACTGAATGTTTTCTGTTTGAGAGAAGAAATCAGCCTAAATATGCAAGGTTTGTGCGTTAAACTTGTGTGGATAAAACAAAAAACACAACTCCAGGTGTCTTTGTGATGAGGAAACAACATTAGAACATGACTCAGACAACAGCATAATATACAGATACATATTTCTGCTTTTTCTTATTATATTTATTGTGTTGCGTGAGCTACTGTGTCCAAGTAATTTCCCTTCTGGATCAATAAAGTTTGTCTAAGTCTAAGTTTGAATGACTGTACATACCCCCGGCCCCTCTTTAGGATCTATAGTTTCCGAGCAGGAGCTGATTGTCTCACATTGTGTCCAGTCTGATGGAGACAGCACTTATGTTGTACAAATGACGAGCGCTGCACCTATACTGGGCTCAGGTTACAGGGACGACACCAGCACTTCACTCGGTACAAGAGGCGAAGAAGCGAAGTGTGTGAGAAAATGAAATATATACCAACAAAAAGTGCAAAATGTTATTAAGAAATCCATGTAAATTCAAAGGGGAATCTAAAGGTGCATTATGAAACCTTTCTGGCGCTGCTTCTCTCCATGGAAATGTTATTGTTTTGCTTGGAATGTTGCAAAGTTGGGCGTTAAACTTCATATCTCCTTAAAGACAAAGAAACCCCCAACCCAAAAATAAGATAAGATAAGATATGCCTTTATTAGTCCCACAGTGGGGAAATTCCAGATAGGTACAAACGTCCAGTTACGAAGATCCTGACCAAGTCTAGCAACAAGATGACAGAGATGGGTCCCCAGGCGTGACATGTGCTCCCCACTGGTCCTGAGGAGATGTCACGGTGGCACTGAAGGATGGGTCAAATGGAGAGGACAAATTTCCCTATGGGGACAATAAAGAACCTTTCTTTCTTTCCTTTCTTTCTTTCTAAAGACAAGCAGATTACACTCTAGGCCTGGTTACAGCTGTGGAGAAGAGACCCCACTCATAATAAGAATGCAAGTTTTTCAAGATATTTTTGAGCAATAAAAAAACCACATAGGTTAAGTTATGTAAACACAGCAGAAAAGTTACACCGTGTGTCTTTAAATAGATCGAATCCCCCATATTCAATAAACGGTCAAATAAAATAACCTTGTGATTTCGTCGTGGTGTTAGTTTTCAATGGACAATTTCAGGACTGAAATCATCCAAATGATTCTAGTGAAGGTGTGTGGAGTGGAGCACTTCCTGTCACAAGGTGTTTTCTGTTTGAGAGAAGAACACAGCCTAAATCTGCAGGGTTTGTGTGTTGTGCGAATGAAAACAAAACACAACTCCAGGTGTGTCTGTGATGAGGAAACTACATTAGAACATAGATCAGAAAATAGCGATATACAGGCCCTTTAAGGCTACATCCAAAGCCGCTAACACTATGCTAACCGTGTCACTAAGTGTATTTGTTTGTCTTATCAGGCCGTGGTTAATGATCAGACAGAGTGAAACCTGCGGCGCCCACATAAAGAGCCGTGTCTCTTTACAACACAATGATTATTACACAACAAAGCCACACACACTATAAAGAGTAGAGCAGGAACACAGGGCACAGTGGATCTGATGGTTAGAGCACTTGTCCACTAATCCAAAGGTCGGCGGTTCAAACTGAATCAGTCTCTAGTACTGTTGTTGTGTTCTGAGGCAAGGCACGTCACTCACCTTAAGAGTCTGGAGTGAATGAATAAAGCACTAAGTAATGGGAATGGTGATTAATTTTTATTTTACTTTTATATTTTCTAACAATAAATACTCCAAATAGATGTGTGTTTGGAGAACTGAATAAGGTTAAAAAGACTCATACATATTGATATGCCTTTATTAGTCCCACAGTGGGGAAATTCCATATCGAGTGATTCATACATGTTTGAGGATCTTTATTCTTCTGTTTTCAAGGCGTCTTTGGCTTCCCACATTTTCACCACCACCGGCACACGCCCAATGCTCTGAACTCACTTCGTTCTCCAGTTTCATTTCCTTAATCAGTGATACGTGTCAAATTCGTCAGCACAGTGTGGTCATTTTGACACAAAACTATAAAAAAATCTACTTTACAGTGTCGTACTGTAAAGTAGATTTGAGCAGACTTGTTCTTTTATTATAAGTGATAATAAATGTTAACTATATAGCAGACAAAAGTACAGTATGTCTTCTTACGTCAAACACTATTTTCCATGGAGATGTTATTGGTTTGTCTGGAATGTGCCTGTTTTTTTGTTGTTTTTTTTAAGGTATTTTTGAGCTATAAAACCACCTGTAATTGAATAAATGTAAGGTAGGGCTGTTTAATGTCATACTGTGGAACATTCCAGGCTGAGCAATGACATATCCATAGAAACAACCAGCTGACGGACCCCCAACCAAAAAGTTACATAGTGCACCTTTATGAATGCATTGTCTAATAGTGATCCCCATATCACAGATTATAAAACAGAGCTACAATCTGAGACGTAGACCCCAGGCCCCTGATCCTTACCCAGCGCTGCAGGTCTGGGCTCTCTGTTGGTCCTCTTTGTGGTTCGTCCCACAGGATGTTGGACTTTCCGTGTCTCCAGATTTTACTGCGTGTTTTATACGAGTAGTACGCCGATAAAGACAGAGCCAGAACCACCATCATGCCCAGCACCAGAGCCACAGACTGGAGAGGACAGAAGAGAGAAGGGGTTAGGGGGTGGCGTGCGGTCAGGGTAATCAAGGCAAGCAGTGGGTGACCAATAAAATCTAAAATCATTGTGTGTCAAAAGTATAGATAAATAGTTTTGAATTATATCCAAATAATCCCGTTTTACCTTCACTTCTGTCTGTCTGAAATATGATTGTGTCCTGCACACTTCTGGTAACTGAACAGACTGCAACAACCTCGGTTCCAAGCGTCCCATTCACTTGTTGTTTTGCCTTTCTATGGAGGCAGACACAAGTGTCTAAAGATAAATCGCTTTTAGTGACAAGTCATTGTTTGTAGCTTTGCGTTTGTAATGATTAGAAGTTAGTTAGAAATACAGTGAAACAGTGAGACAGTTTCAGGAATATTTGAAATGGAGGATTGGGATGGAGCAGTGGAGTGAGAGCAGCTGGAGCACTATTACACACGTGTGTGTGTAGAACTATTACACACGTGTGTGTAGGACTATTACACACGTGTGTGTAGGACTATTACACACGTGTGTGTGTGTAGAACTATTACACGTGTGTGTAGAAATATTACACACATGTGTGTAGGACTATTACACACGTGTATGTGTAGGACTATTACACACGTGTATGTGTAGGACTATTACACACGTGTGTGTAGGACTATTACACACGTGTGTGTGTGTAGAACTATTACACGTGTGTGTAGAAATATTACACACATGTGTGTAGGACTATTACACACGTGTGTGTAGGACTATTACACACGTGTGTGTGTGTAGAACTATTACACGTGTGTGTAGAAATATTACACACGTGTGTGTGTAGAACTATTACACACGTGTGTGTAGGACTATTACACACGTGTGTGTAGGACTATTACACACGTGTGTGTGTGTAGAACTATTACACGTGTGTGTAGAAATATTACACACATGTGTGTAGGACTATTACACACGTGTATGTGTAGGACTATTACACACGTGTATGTGTAGGACTATTACACACGTGTGTGTGTGTAGAACTATTACACGCGTGTATGTGTAGAAATATTACACACATGTGTGTGTGTAGGACTATTACACACGTGTATGTGTAGGACTATTACACACGTGTGTGTGTAGAACTATTACACACGTGTGTGTAGGACTATTACACACGTGTGTGTAGAACTATTACACGTGTGTGTAGAAATATTACACACATGTGTGTAGGACTATTACACACGTGTATGTGTAGGACTATTACACACGTGTGTGTAGAACTATTACACACATGTGTGTAGGACTATTACACACGTGTATGTGTAGGACTATTACACACGTGTGTGTGTAGGACTATTACACACGTGTGTGTAGGACTATTACACACGTGTGTGTGTAGAACTATTACACGTGTGTGTAGAAATATTACACACGTGTGTAGGACTATTACACACGTGTATGTGTAGGACTATTACACACGTGTATGTGTAGGACTATTACACACGTGTATGTGTAGGACTATTACACGTGTGTGTGTGTGTGTAGAACTATTACACACGTGTATGTGTAGAACTATTACACACACGTGTGTGTAGAACTATTACACGCGTGTATGTGTAGAAATATTACACACATGTGTGTAGGACTATTACACACGTGTATGTGTAGGACTATTACACACGTGTATGTGGAGGACTATTACACATGTGTATGTGGAGGACTATTACACATGTGTGTGTGTGTAGGACTATTAAACACGTGTGGAGGAACATGTGTGTGTTCTGGACCTGCTCCGCTTCAGGGAAATACAGGACGTTTCTTCAGTAGACGTAGTTTTGCATCAGTGAGAGGAGAGTGATAACGCACTGTTCTAACGTGACGGGACGTTTGAGACACATCAGGCTGTATTATTATAAGTGAGGCTGTATTATAAGTGATGATGATCTTCATGAATGTACATGTTGTGTAGTACATTACACATGTGTAGAGCTCTGATATGTCATTCATATGGCTTCTAGATGCATTATAATAATAATTACATAGACAACAATAGAAGTGAAGGCATTTAATATGTCTGTAAAATAAATAAATACATATATTTGTGATGTGGTATGTATTAAAAGTGGTGTTATTAAATTATTATCAGCTAAATATTAATGTCCATCCCAAGTCTGCTTGCCTACCTATAAAAGTCACCGCACACTACCGGGTGGACTACATTTTATTTGGCTGATTAATCAAAGTGTGTTTGCTGTGTTTGTTTTTGTGCGTTGTCTGCATTTTTTTATTGAACTAATCAGCTTTTGGCACAAATATATGGGTTCATATTCTTAAACCCTGCTAGGGAATAACTAATAACAGAATAATAAAATACTAATGTTGTAATAAACTTCTTCTGCATAAGACACGCAGTTTGTCGAATTTTGCTGGTTTAGTCTTGGTTTAAATTTGATTCAGAATACACTTTTTTCATATATTTAAACTTTTTTTTGGTCTAAGATGATTTGTCTGATCCCACTGAATCCATAGAAATCTCCGAAAACACAGGTGAGGTGAGTGTCTAAAATCACACATTTTTACTCAGACTGAATCATTATGGAAGCTTTAACATAACTGCAATTAAACTAACAAATGTGATTTAGATTTGTAATTTTTAACACATTTTCTTCTCAATTTTCTTATTTTGTAGGAAAGAGGAGAAAGTTTTTAATGTTGTGTTTAAAAAGCCAAAACTCACTCCCATTTTTAAGACATTTTTAATCTATTAATATAAACATTTTGTGATTTTAACGCTCTGGTCTGACCTCCTCTGGGTCCATGTAGCAGTAGTGGTGGAGGTACTGGTTGTACATGGGGTATCCTCCAGGAAAACTGCCCCCAGCTGCAGCGCTCAGACTGGGACTGCCGGGGGCGCTCTGGCACATCATCAGCATGGGGTTATAGAGCATGCTCTGAGAACTCTGGGACATGGGATTGACGCCGATCACAAAGATGATGTCTATGATGCCCTGCAGACAACAAGATAACAAGTAGGAGTAAAAAAAAACGTAAAATGAAGTGAACTTGTTTTTGTTTAGTTTTTTTTTTTTAATCTAATATACAAGTAAATAACATTTTGTTGCGGAGTCCAAAACCTGGTTGTCTCCACACTATGGAGGTCAAAAGTCCCATTCTGGAAGTCAAATTCCCATTCATTTTTTCCCATAGACAAAAAATTCAAATGTCAAGAGTTCGAAGGCATCACCACATCGCTGATAATGCCTGCGCGAGCTTTTAAACTTTAAACTTTTGCTTTTTTTTTCTGTCGCAAAAATGAACTTAAAATAGACTTGTGGGCGGTTCCAGTTAAGCTCCATGGAATTAAATCTTACATTTCAATAACAGGTGCTGCTGTGGCTCAAAAATATCTTGAAAAAACTATTCATGTTGTAAACGGGCTTGCCTCTCCATAGACTAGACCTGGAGACGTCATCTGGTTGCTTGTATGCATACACAAGTATTATGGTCCTTTTTATTTTTTTGTCCTAGTTTGAGTCCTAATGTAGACTTGGTTTGGTCCTGTTCTAGTCCTGGTTTAAGCCTGATCTAGTCCATATTTAGTTCCAGGTTTAGTCTCAGTTTGGAATATTCCAGAGAAAGCGATAACATCTCCATGGAGACAAGCAGCTGGCAGACAATCTACTAGAAAAGTTACAGAGGTAGGTGTACTTAAAGTTGCACTATGTAACTTTTTGGTTGGGGGTCCGTCACCTGCTTGTTTCTATGGATATGTCATTCCTCTGCCTGGAATGTTCCACAGTGTGACATTAAACAGCTCTACTTTACTCTACATTTACATTTACAAGCTCAAAAATACCTAGAAAAACAGGCATTCTGACTGTGAGCGGGGTCGCCTTTCCGCAGATCCGACCTGTAACTCGGTCTGGTTTGGTCTCCATGAAGATAGAAAAGTTTAATGCCATACTGTTAAACATTTCAGACAAAGCAATCACATCGCCATGGAGAAAAGCATTTGAAAAAAAGCATCCTTCACCAGAAAAAGTTACACAATGCACCTTTAAGTTAACAGTTAATTTTAAGGTGCACTGCGTAACCTTTCCTCTTGTCTCCATGGATATTATCGTTATTGTTTCACTTGGAATGTTGCACAGTATGGCAAAACTGTACTAAAGTAAAAGTAGTCCTGCTGCTACTTCAAAATGATTAGAAAACGTAAATAGAACAGTACAATAAACTACAAAAAGTTGCTAAATTACCAACTCAATACTCCACCCATCGAGATAAAAGTACACATAAAAAGGTCACAGCCAAAATGTGTTTTATGAAGTACAGGGATATGGCCATATTTGCACACGCAGCTCATAGACAGAGTAAGATATGACAGTGTGTAATGTGAGAGGAGGTGAGGGCGAAGCTGCTGATCTCATTGCGAGTCGGATAAGAACACTATGGAAGAGCTATGGATCAGGTTTGTGCTCGGAACTTTGAGACACTCCGGATGTGCACAATATATACAGTAAGAAGCGTTCTGTACTGGAATAGGCTGCTTTGTAGTGGTAGGTTTTGTTGTTAAAATATCCAAAAGCAGATTTCATAACATTCTTCATAACATTTTCTCTGACTAGATTAACACGAGTGAAACATTCCAGGGAAAACAAAACAATAATGTCTCCCTGGAGTCAAGCAGGTGGCGGCCCTCTAGCAGAAAAGTGACACAGTGCGCCTTTACATATGACTGGAGTGTGTTTTAAATCAGCAGCTTTGCATTCGTGGTTTGACAGAGATGGTCTCACATTTTGAATATGAACACGACGTAAGTACAGATCTGACTGGGTTTGCCTCTCCACTGCCCACTAGAACAAAACATAACAATTATTTTCAAGTCAAACCAAAGAGTTTTGTTTTATTTTGTCTTAATTAATGCAATGAAAATAACTCAATTGAAACAAGTAAATCTTTTTTTTTTCCTTTGCAAACAAAAATATCTTATCTAGGCTATTATCTTTTTTGGTTTTAATATACAGAACCTGCTAACCCTGCACTTTAAATCTTCACCAGCTTTCTTGTTTTTGAATCAGCTCCAACCCAGAAGTCAGCAGACTTGTTTCTTTTATTAGAATATATATAATATAATCAGTATAAGTATATAGCGCACAAAAGCACAATATGTTGACATGAATGTATTGTATAATTTCAGTGATCCTTGTTTTGTTGTTTATCAGTTCATATTTCAGTCTCTCAAAATAAAGGTGCACAAAAAACCACACTGTTATTGTAAGCTGTTTGTGGAACTCCATCGAGATCAATTTAATGCCATTCTGTGGAACATTCCAGGCAAAGAAATAACACCTCCATGGAGACAAACAAGCAGCTGATTCTCCATCAGAAAAGTTACATAGTAGATGAATTCTCACAACTTTTGTGAGATCCTAAACTTTGGCTCCAGCTGAAGTGTTTGCTTGTGATAAGAGATTGGACCAGTCACAGGGCAGCACTGAGGTCTGGGCAGAAGGCAGCACCAAACAAACAAAACAAACATGGAGACGCTGACAGACGTACTTCAGACTGTTTTAGCGGGAATTTTGTTTTGTTGATGGAAGTGCTTTGTGCATTTGTGCAGGTAAGTCGCATATGCTTTTCTCTCAACTGGATTTAACTCAGGTTTGCTTTTCTGCTGCTTGTGTAAAATCCCTCAGTCGTCCAGGAAGGATCAATTCTGTCAACTGGACAAAAGTTTTTTGACTGAAAACTTTTCGCAGCTTATCCAAGCTGCTTCTTCAGCTCTGGTCAGGTTGCTGGTGGACACTTAGGCAGATATAAGGCAGTGTCCACCAGCAATACTTTTCCAAAATAGTTCAGCCCTAACTCTTGTCACTCCTTGTTGTGTAGTGTGTGTGTGTCTCACCTGCAGCACAGCCAGGATGATGTCACAGATGAACACCGTGAGGTAGAACCTGCACCCTCTCATGGCTCTGGAGCGCGAGAAGCTCCCCACCAGAAATCCCAGAGACACCAGGAAGTTCACCGCCGCTACGCTGATCATGGCCGACTTAGCTGCGTGCGGCGTCATATAGGACCCTCCGTACCCATAAGTACCCCCATAGTACCCCGGCCCTGACCCCGCCACCCCGCCCACCCCCACATACCCCCCGTACCCAAACCCGTTCATGTCCCAGACCAGTGTGGAGGCGACGCAGGCGAAGATCAGGAAGCACATGAGGACAGTGGCTCCCTGAAAAGTCTTGACGAAGCCGGGCGGAGAGAACCAGCGGTAGAAGTGCTGCGGTCTCTCCTCTGTGTAGTAGCCATCGGGGAGGGAGTAGCGGTAGTCCACGTAGCGGGCCGGGGGCGAGTGCACGCTCCTGGGGGGGTACAGGCTGGCGCTGGTGCTGTACTTGGGGCTGTACAGAGGGGGGCTGTCGTAGTGATGGGGGTCGTACATGGTGCAGAGTCAGAGGAGAGGGGGGAGTCACCTGCAACAAGGACAAGAGTTTAAAGGTATGTGTAGGCACTTTAAAGCAACAGTGTGTAACTTTCAGGTGGTGGCATGTCACCTGGGTCATCTACTTCATTCTCCATGGAGAAAGTATGGAGCATTATATATATTATGTGTACTGCTAGACTGAAAAATCTGAGGCACACTGACAAGGAGCACTGAAATCCTTTATTATACAGAAGGATGCTAATGCGTTTTGCCCACTGCGGTCCAAGAGCATGTAGAGGAGGTGTGCCCGGGACATATGATACACAATAATAATACAACTTGAAACCAAGTTACAGACAACACCTGGGGTATTTTTTCTTATTTGTCTTCACATTTTTATGGATTGTGTACTTTTTAATAAAATATTTCATTAAGAGTGTGACTGAAACCAGTGTTAGCCATGTGTCCTGAGGTGAGACACTTGGTTGATGTCAGAGAGGACATTGTAGCAGATTAGCGTCCACATTTCAGTGGCAGCTTCAAGGCAGAGGTGTCTGAAATTTACCAAGTTACTGCCTGAAAAGTGTGTTCAGTACTCTCTCTCACACACAACTTTACAGTGGTCTGTGCTCCTCCTGGTCCTTGATCTGGTCCCTGCTCTGGTCCTTGATCTGGTCCCTGCTCTGGTCCTTGATCTGGTCCCTGCTCTGGTCCTTGAGCTGGTCCCTGCTCTGGTCCCTGCTTTGGTCTTACATAAGCCCCGCTCACCTCAGTCCCCTCCTGTCCCCTCCTGTCCCCGTCTGTGAGCCTCTTTGAGCACATCTGTGGTGCAGCTCTGCAACTCTACCTCACTGTTTCAATTATTCACACAGAGCAGAGGAGGAGCCAGCCCCGGCGACAGGAGCAGGGCGACAGGAGCAGGGCGACAGGAGCAGGGCGACAGGAGCAGAGGTGATAAGAACATTGGTGACAGGAGCAGAGACGATGGGAGCAGGGACAGCAGAAGTAGAGGTGACAGGAGCAGAGTGACAGGAGCAGGGTGACAGGGGAAGAGCTGACAGGAGCAAGGTGATAAGAACACAGGTGACAGGAGCAGAGACAATGGGAGCAGAGTGACAGGAGCACAGGCAACAAGAGCAGAGCGACAGGAGCAGGGACAGCAGAAGTAGAGGTGACAGGAGCAGGCACAGCAAGAGTAGAGGTGATAGGAGCAGAGACGACAGAAGCACAGGCGACAGGAGCAGAGCAACAGGAGCAGAGCAACAGGAGCAGAGACAGCAGGAATAGAGGTGACAGGAGCAGAGTGACAGGAGCAGAGACAACAGGAGCACAGGTGACAGGAGCAGAGTGACAGGAGCAAAGGTGACAGGAGCAGGGACAGCAGAAGTAGAGGTGACAGGAGCACAGGCGACGGGAGCAGATCGACAGGAGCAGGGACAGCAGGAGCAGAGCTGACAGGAGCAGAGGTAACAGGAGCACAGGCAACATGAGCAGAGACGACGGGAGCAGAGTGACAGGAGCACAGGCAGCAGGAACAGGACTGACAAGTGAAAGGATGCCAGGTGCAGAGATGACAGGAGCAGAAATTACTGGAGCAGAGGCAAAGGGAGCAGGGCCAAGGCGGCAGGAGCAGCCGCTGTGGTCCTAAACCTGCTCTGCCCCGAGGCCATGTGAACCTGTGTGCACCTGCTCCAAGCATGACACACATATATATACACACACACACACACACACACACACACACACACACACACACATGCACACACACACACACAAACACAGTACAACAACAAACAGCTAGCCATGTGTGTGCTGTCAGTGAATCCTAGAGAACATTTAAAAGAGATCTAATATGTAAAATTAACTTACAAAAGTGTTCTCTGATCATTAACCAAAGTTGTATTTCGATTGATTAATGAACTGTGTGTGTAATATTGTATTGTCCTGCATTTGAGGCTTGAGTGTTCAGAAGATGTTTTCACCTGTCCCCAATCTCCGCCTACTTTTCTGTACTTATTTGTGATCATTCAAAAAATTTCAGTTTCCATTTTTCATTATTATGGTATTTTCTGATCTATGTTGTAATGTTGTTTCCTCATCAGAAACATCCCTGGAGTTGTGTTTTGTTTCATTAGCACATGTTTAACACACAAATCCATATATTTGTGTGATATTAGTTCTCTTAAACAGAAAACACTCCAACTTATGACAACTTTGGGTATGTTTTTGATGAGGTAACAGCATTCTAACCTGACCTATAGCTCACAAGAGTCCATTTTGTGTAATAGTGAACCTTAAAATACATGTTATTATTTTACTTTGTCCAGGTCACAGGACAGGACACTCTATGGCGTCATCACGTGGGATTTTACGTCCACTTTGTAACATGTTGTGCAGTTCATTGCTATAAACTTAACTTAGTGTGAAGCTCATGCTATAGACATAATGGGCTATAAACTGAATGAGTTTTAACTATATAGTTTGTGAATTTTACAAAAACAAAGAATCGAAAATACAACTGCATACCGCTAGACCCTATAGATCGTGAAATGACGCTCTGAAATGTTCACGCACGTTGAAATTTACCGTTATTTTCATTTTTATTTACTAAATGGTAGGTAAGCTGTCATATTCATTGTCGTCAGTTCTTGCAACAATATAAAAAGTCGGTCTGTCGACACAAATTCAAGTATGAGCTTACCGAGGTCCGACGGCCGTGGCTGGTAAACTTTGCTCTCGCAGCTCATATCGACTTGAACTCATCCCCGGTGCGTCCTGGTTTAATCCTCGCGCGAAGAAGCAACGGAGCGCGGTTCCCACACTGCAGAACTATTCATCCCCACGCTGAAGTTTCACTCCGTGGGTTGCGTGTCTCCCGTGGACTCCGCGCTCTTGTCTGGGCCGTGCGTATCCCGCGCGTAAAAGGCGTCTCATCTTCAGCTGAGCACGCGCCTCACGCTCCCGGTGTTTCCAGGTATCAGCTAAACTCCGGATCACAACGCGAGGTAACGTTAGCCTCGGCTCTCTCCGGTTCAGAGCCTGGACTGGACTTCTATGTGATTATGAGAAGTGGTGAAGTTTATCATGATATGGTAATAATAACAATGCGCTAAACGGCTTAAAATAATGGACTAAATTCACCCAACAAGACAATATGAGGCATTTCACTTTGCCAGTAGGTCAGGAGGTTTCTGTTTTGATACAAACTGCCCACCATCCCAGACTTTGGCCTGTTTAAATCCAGGCTCAAAACGCATCTATTCAGAGTAGTGACACTTTGCATTTGTTTTATTTCATCGTTTAATATTTTGAATGTTTTTATATCGTGTTGGTTTTATTGGAAAGCACTTTGGTCACCTTGAGTGTTGTAAAAGGCTCTATAAATAAAATTTGAGTGACTGATTGAAAGACAGAGTGGAAGAACTTCTGTTAAAGGTGCAAAAAGTTAGGTGATAGAATAGTTTTATGCCATACTGTGGAATATTACAGCCAAAAGAACAAGCAGGAGCGGGCCCCACTCCAGGCCAATAAGGGTCAGGTTTGTGGAGCTGCCAGCCTTTTTTCATAGTTTTTCAGTGCAATAAACACACACACACACACACACACACACGCACACACACACACACACACACACACACACACACACACAAAAGACTGAATAACTTGCACACCAGATACCACCTCTTTAGATAATTATACATATAAAATTGTATTCCCAGGTGCCACCAGGTTTTGTTTAATAGTTAAAGATTTTGACTAAACAAAATGGGTCAAATGCAGAGGACAAATTACACCTACCTTACTGACCAGTTTAGAAATAAAGCTGGGCCCAAAATATACGCAAAATATTTATTATACAAAATTACATTTGCATTTAAATAAACATCAAAATATTTAAAGAAAAGAGAGGGTTCATTATTTTGACATCTTCTGCTTTTGATTCTCAGATATCTGGTCAAACGTGTAAATTCTGTTTTTCAAATGGCTGAGTTTGGCCTTCAGATAATCACAGCGCTCCTTCTTCTCCCAGAAAGATGGATCCTGGAACAGACAGATCACAGACAGTTACAACATCGTTCAAATCACCAACTACTAGTGAGTGAAATTCACTCAATTTAGGTTTTTCACTACTAAATTGGGTATACGATGTTTTAATAGCATTATCTGTCATATGTCATTTTTTGGCAATTTTAGTGCAAACTAGGTAAATTTGCTGCTTTTTGGTCAAATATGTCTAAATCTTAATTTGTACTTCCTTCAGTGGCCTCTGTAATTTCAAGTAGTTGGTGACATCACACAAGACGGCCCTGATGTTTCTGATTACAAAACACCTGGCTATAGGGGCGGAGTTCAGCAGCTCTATTTAAAATGTGTTTATGGGCGGAGTTTAGATGTTTAGTCCCGCTTTAAAAATATCTGTACTTACGTTCTTTTTCTCTTCTAACTTTTGTAATATGACCTGTATCCTTTGTGGATTCTGAAAGAGAGAAGACAGAGAAAATGTGATTATGGTCTGTTTTAGAAAGGAAACACTCCATACTAGTAAGAAGTGAAAGCATTTTGTGTTTTATATTGCTAATGCTGACAGCAACTAGCATGCTAACTGCACACCTTCTGACTCTCAGACACTAACACACTTCAGTCAGTACGTGATTGACTTATTTTGAAAAATCAGGTAACAACTTAAAGGTGTCATACATACTCAACTTCTAACCATCGTAGACACCTTGTATACAGGCCCGTCAACAGAAATTTGGGGGCCTAGGGCAATAAATCTCACATGGGCCCCTTTCTAATATAAATTCATAGGCAGAGGTTCCAATTCTAGGGCCCTAAAACTCTGGACCACTTTGTTCGGCCCTGTCGACTCCCCTGATTGTACACAGTGTTGCGTGGCGTTATGGTCTCACCTGCGTTTTGTCCCTGAGCAGTCTCTCCATCAGTGCGTCCAGCTGTCTGAACTTGGAGAGGGTCAGGTTGATGTGGTGGTGCAGGTCTTTGTACTCCTGATACTGGTCGTTAAACACAGCTCGGTACTCTTCCCTCTGCTCCAAACATGTGATCTCTGGGTACTTCCTGGAACAAGCGAAAACAATGGGTTTATAGTCTGTTGTCATGATTTTTGGTTAAGACATACTGTAAAAAGATATTTTTAAAAGGTATTTTTAAATGCCACTCCTAATTTCAACATAAACATCAGCCAAGGATGCAAAAAATGAATCGTGGTGCACTGAGGAGTTTAACGTTTTAGCTACCCTCAGTGTATTATTCCCATCTGAATCTTTGACATTTTCCACAACTACACCAGAAAGTTCCAGAAGCAAGTTTCCCATTATTTTTTCCATTAGAATGAAAAAAATATATATATATATACATTAAACGTTTGAGGCTTGCTGTGAGCTCATCCAATATGTGGTGACGAAGTTGTTGAATATTTAGCTGAATTTTAAGTTTTTGGACTGAAAGCATTCATAAGCTACCACGTAGCTTGTTAGTCTGTGTTGTGCCTTGAAAATTTTCAGAAAGTATATGAAGAAAATAAATGGACTTTTTCCATTTAGCTCCATTACAGTAAATAATTCTAGTAGATTCCCTCACATGATGTAGTCTGCGATAATCTTCACTCGTGTCTTTCTGTCTGCGGTCTGGTTCATGAAGGTTTTCGCTGGAGGTTTTTCAGAGTCAGGACCATTCACACTTTTACTGTTGTCTGTCTCGGTTTGGTCCTTGAAGGAAATCTGCTTTGGTTTTCGTGGCACCAGAGGCATCGAGTTTGGAACCTCACTGGGCTGAAACGACAAGTAAATCCATGACATACAATTTTTCAACAGTGCTTGATGGTCAGACTCCGACTAATCATGGTGTTCCCTCTAAAGCAGTGAAGGTTTGTTTTTCTTTGAGTAATTCTGTGACGTTTTCTCTAGCACTGATGGGCATGTGGGGCTGATGGGCACAAAAAACACAAAACTGCTTTTTCCCCGTCACCATTAGCGAGTGATTATTACATGTTAACCTGCATTTGAAAAATGCAAATTTCAGTTTCCACCTATCACCTATCCTCACGGCTACTTATCGTATCATCTGTGTTTAGCGTGGCCAACCCGCCCCGTTGTATTCTCACATATCACCACTAGATGTTATCTATGCTACTGCTGCCAGATTTGTCCTGACAGAAGAAGACCAGAGGGCACAGGTGAGTCTGAACAAAGGCCAGGTGAGGGGACGGAAGGGGGAACAGGTTTCACATCTGCCTGGTGAAAAAAAATCGAATAAACTTGCAGACGGTAGCTTTAAAAGTACTTGCACTTACTTATAATAAATAAATCTAGTCCTCCATAACTTAAATTTTTGCTCACCTCATTTAGAAAGCGCTCCCTCTCTCTCCTCGCAGCTTCGTGCCTCCACATCTTCAGACAGACCAGGAAGCTGCCCAGATACAGACCCATGTTGATGAAAATAAAGGCTGTTCCCGCCATCTGCCCTCCCTCCACTCTACACAGACTGGCCATGATCGGGTTCACGCCGATGGTCGAGAAGCAGAGCCCGCCGCGATTCAGATCATTCACGTACACAATTCCACTTGACATATACAACAAAAACATTGCTACATTCACAAATGCTTCCGTCAGCGGCCACCAGGGGGAGTCGAGCAAAATCGTCCGGTAGTACATCGTCATTCCGGCAACCAAAAGAACGAATGTTATGATCCAAGAAACTCCCGCTATAGCTAACACATACGGCGTCATTGGACCACGGTAGCTGTATCCGGAAAGTCCATATCCATTGTTGTACGCTCCGTTGTACATCCCATACGCGTTGGACCATTCGCTGTCTTTCTGGATGTACGCAATGACGCACGCAAAAACCATCCCGCCAAAAAGTAGCTCCATTCCGGCTAGCAGTCTTAGCAAGCCTGGCCATGATTTTAAATAGGAGTATTTCAAGTTGTAGATCTCAACTTTTTCGGCGTAATATTCAGCCGGGTGGAGGCTAGTGAGTAATGATTCTTCTTGTTCATACCTCAAGAAATTTTTATCGGAATTTTGGCTAAAATCACTTTGGTAAATGTCATGCTTTCTTCCAG